>JAVQJX010058069.1:0-13344 GCA_036025115.1 Ambassis agassizii
CCCCCCCCCCCCCCCCCCCCCCCCCCCCCCCCCCCCCCCCCCCCCCCCCCCCCCCCCCCCCCCCCCCCCCCTGATGATGACATAGATAGAGAGATGAGAGGAGGAGGAGAGAGGAGAGGAGAGGAGGCAGGAAAAAAGAGGGGTGAGACACAGACGGAGAATGATGGAGGGAAAACGAAAGAGGGCTAAACCTTACATTTGCAAAGCTGGGAAAGAGAGGAAGAAGAGGGAGAGGATTAGAGGGTGACATGAAAAATGACCTTTCTTTGCCAGGTTTTCTCATTTATCCTTGCCATGACAATCAACAATAAAGTTATCTTCGATGAGATATTGCATGGATACACAACCTCACAAGCTGCTCATATATACCTTTCATCTTTTTTCATTATGACTTTCAAAGATTTCTATTTCATTTGACTGCATATGAATTTGCAAAAGAAAAAAAAAAAAAGAACCTCTAGGGTTTTAGTGTGGAGCTGAGATATGGCTGCTAGATGGACTGGAAGATCAGCTATAGGAGCCGTCCAATGCAGTCCATATCTAACAGAATACACCACGTTTTATGACATTGTTTAGTAATTTATCAATACTGAAATACTATATCCATTGCTGGAGACTTTTTTTCACATAGAAATGAAATGCATGAAATAAAGGTTAACTGAGTTTCAGTAATTTTTACAAGAAAAATGTAATCCATTCATTTACATTTGCTTATCAGTGAACAGTATGTATCCTTTATAAAATTACAATCGCCTGCAACTTCATGGTTTTTCCAAGTAACAGTATGCTTTAGTGGTACATTTTGTTATTTTTGGCCTCACACCCAGGACCAAACTTCCTCCTCTCATCCCTCCTCCTTGGCCCCCCTGCAGTGCCAGTCTTTCACTGCCTGGTGTGTGATGGCTGTTGGTCCTTAGCAGAATGCAGGTTGGTATCCAGATTGTCTGAGTCACTTCCAGTGTTTGTTCTGGTCCAACCCACACCACAGTGCCTCAGTGCATCAATATTTAAAGCACAAGGCACAGATAAAATGTGTAGAAGAAGAAAAAACAGGTAGTACCTTACAGAGTCCAGCCTTTGCTTTGTGTGTGCCAACAGCAGGCTTTTCACTGAACAGCATGCGGTTGGAGTGTGTGTGTGTGTGTGTGTGTGTGGGTATGTGTGTATGTGTTCTTTGGTTTACGCTCAAATGTTTAATCAACCATGCCTATCAAATATTATTGACTTCATTGTTGCAAATGATAAATGCTGTAAAATGATAATGCTGCCACATTGCTATAAATAAGTCAGGTGTATTTTTTAACAGTACAGTTCACTTGATGGATGCTCTCTTCCTGCCAAACTAAAATGATGTGTTAAATACTTTAATTACATCAACTAAAGGCCACAAACTCATGCTTACATTTATCATTTTTTAATATCAGACTATTCTTGATTCTTAATTGTTTAATGTTAATCAATACATAACAAAGTATCTGGCTTCTTAAAGGTATACCTTTAAATAGTAATGAAATGTAATTTAGACCTGTGTGAATATGCACTGTTTCTGCAGGGCCCTTTTACCATAGGTGTTTCTGCTGTATAATTGGTTCATCCTAACCAGAGGTTAAAAAGGGCTAATGTGTGAATAATCAGCTTTTTCTCCCTCTCTGTCTGTATTTATCTCTCCCCCCCCTCCCCCCCGTGCGCTATGCTGATATATTATGCTATTTAAGTCTCCCTCTTTTCCTCTTTTAGTTGAGATAAGAGTTCATTTCCACTGCCTCTTCTGCTTCTCTCATTATTGTAAAAGTCCTTCTTTTCAAGCCAAGAAGCCTGGCAAAGAAGCAAATTGCTTGTCCTGCTAATACTTTATTAGAGTCTACTGGTGCGCACGTACTCCTTCAAACTCAGTCAGACTTAGTCATTCTCTCAATCAATCACACACACACACACCCCTCAGCTTGAGTAACTATCTGGAGCTAAAAATGGGTATACATGGTCAGGAGTGAAAACATACAGCATGATGAATGAATGATGTTTGACCTTGTGTTTAATTATAAAATGGTGTTTCTACTGTGAGTTTATGTCAGATTAACCCGCAAAACCTCTCAGATAATGCAGTTGAGTCAAATGTTCCTAGCATCATGTGTCAGCCTACTATTAGGCATTGCCCTGAACAGCATGTCCTTACAGGGTTAACCTAATAGCTGTATCACTTCATCACTCAGGCTCATTCAGGTACCGGTGCAACTCCCTGAGGTTTTTTTGGGAAGCACCATTGCTGCTCATTTCTGGCAGCTCTTCATTCAGGGAGGCTGCGACCTTCACGTCTTGTTGAGCCAGAGAGAGATGGGTCATTTTTACAAACTGTGTTTAGAAATCACAAAAATTGAATCTACTAACTATGCATTGGAAAACATACAGAAATTTCCCCACTTTTTTTTTTTTTTTTTTTTTGTTTAAATTTCACATGGGGTAAATATGGAAGTATGAACGGCTCTGATGGTTGGGGATGGATGGCTCTTCATGTTTAAATTACAAAGAAATTCAGTGAGTATTAATGAGAAACCCGCCCTATTCATTTCACACAGACTTGAACTCTTACACTTGAATGCACCTTGAATCACACACACATCACATAACATCATGTAGACAAAAGCACTGAGCAATAGGAAGCTTGTCTGAATCTGGAGGAAAAGGAAGACCTGCCGGGGGCTTTAAGCAGGGTCTGACAGGAGGAGGTGAAGACGCTTGTCTAATTGACTATAGACAGCATCTCTGCACACAGGCCTGCCGCTGCGGCCTCCAAGACGCAGCATTGATCTGCTGGAGAACATTGTCTGTCTCTTACATTCATCTACCCTCCATTTCTCTTGCTTCATTTCCTTTCTCTCTCTTTCATCCAGTGCCCCTCCTCCTCTCCTCCTCTCACTCTGCTAATCACTCCTTCCTTCTATCTCCCTCGCTGCCGTTTCGCTCCTCCTCATCAACATATTTCACTACGAGGGATCTGAGCCAAGCCTTTAAGACAGATGGATGATGATGAATGGTGAGGCAAACTAGATTCCTCTCTCTCTCTCTCTCTGTCTTTTGCTTCCTTCCTTCCTTTCTTTCTTTCCCTTACATGGTCTTGACTTTGTCTTCTTTGATGCACTTTTGAAACTAATGAGAATGCGCCTTTGGGAGGCGGATGATGTGCATTCAAATGATTAGGGGCCAAAAACTCCATCCTTGGCTATCGGACACAAATAGGGTCGAGATTGTAAAGAAAAACTCGGTTAAAAACCCTCTTGTGGAAAACCACTGTTGCTAACTTGCTAACTCTAGTCAGCCCTCTAGTCTTCTTTACTTCCCTATGATAATGATAGGATTCTTCTTGTATCTCTATTGGAGTGAAAGGCTGTGGAGGATGAAGATCTGTCAGCAGAGTGACATGTAACTTTTGCTTTGAAGAAACGTATACGAAGCCTTTTGGGAAATCCTGCCAGGACCCTAGCTGGACTCCCCTTGGTCTCAATTATAAAAGCCTCCGCTACTGTGTTCTTTCTCTATAGCCTGTATCTCTCTCTCTCTGCATGACATATCTTCTTCTCTAGTAGCACTGCAGGACAGTTCTGTCCTTCACCTTTTGATCCAAGTCAGATCAAACACCAACTGCTCTTTGATGATAGCAGTTATTGTGGTAGTG
This sequence comes from Ambassis agassizii, assembly GCA_036025115.1. Classification (NCBI taxonomy): domain Eukaryota; kingdom Metazoa; phylum Chordata; class Actinopteri; family Ambassidae; genus Ambassis; species Ambassis agassizii. Next base: position 3,671 of record JAVQJX010058069.1, read on the forward strand.
CAAAGGAACCCAGGGCATCCGGTTCCCGTCGGTTTATCATTGGAAAACCCTAACAACCTGTAGCAGCAGGCCTGCAGTTATGCTGTTGATGGCTCCTAGCAGGAGGCACCATAAATAATAGCCGCCTAGCTGTGCTGATGCAAGATGTGGGTGTAGATTTTGCAAGCTGGTGCACTGCAAGGAGTGTTTGAGGAGCTACTTTGGTGGGTTACCAAAAACTATGTGATGCATAATGAGTGATAGAGGTCTGAGCCAAACAACAAAATCTCTGTGAGTGGGGATTAGATAGCTGCAGCAATTCTGTAAAGCACTGTCTGTAATTGTGCTTAAACAATGCTTTTAGTCTGATTGTTCACAGCTGAGAGGGTGAAAGGAGAGAATATTTAATAAATATTATATTTAATAGTTCCTTCCTTATCCTCCTTAACAGCGGTTTTCTTTTCTGTCTGGATGCTATTGTGGTCCAGAGTAAAACAACCTTTGGATGGATTGTCATTCTTTTTTATACAGAATCCTGGACACTTATCAAGTCCACTCATGTCAAAATCTATACTGTAAGATTGTTCCTAGAAATTGTAAAAAAAAAAAAAAGAAAGAAAGAAAAGAAAAGTTGATCTATTATATGAATATTTTTTGTGTCAAATGACACGGGTGAGTTGAATCTGAAGTTTGTATTGTCTGATCTCAACACCAAACACAGCACAGCTCTGGTGAGCCCTAAAGGGAAAAGACGTATCGCTCCATCATTTACCACCTGTTGTGCTTAAAGCAAGCTAAACTTTGTCACGCATCGCTCAAGAGAGCTGTCCTCGCTATTTAAAGTTGTACATGATTCAGTTTGTATAGCTGGGTAAAAACTGAGCAGGTGGGTGAAGGCGGCAACTTTTGTCATGTCAGACGTTTAGAGTGTGAGCATATGGCTGTTTCCTGAAGGCAACGCAAACCTGTTTGTATAGAGCCATCAAAAATACTTAGTGGGTGTCATTGTGGGTATGTTTCATAGAGCGTATATAAAAGTATGTTTGCATGCTAGTGTCCTAAAGTTTCAGGTATACCGTAAGTAAGTAATGCACATATCACTACATATCTGAATGGGAAAAAAGCTAAATAAAACAACTACAACTGTAATACACAGATTTTTTTCTGTGCATTTTAAACAGGTTTTAATATTATGATGCAACAGATATATTATACACATTGTACTTTTTCCACATAAGAACAATATTAAATCTTTCAGTATAATGATAGCTGATATCATAGATACTTATATCACCTTTAATCCTGTAGGAAACCATTAATCATCCAAATTACAACATGTTAAACCAATGGATAAATTGAAGAAAAGATTAAAACGAACAGTACGACTTTTTAACACAACACTGGAAGATTTATGACCATCATCATCATCTATTCAGACCTTTTCATCACCTTGGGTGCTTACCCTCTCAAGCCCCTGACTAATACACCTCTGGACGGCGATATAAAATGATTACAGCTGATATGGACATTTACAGTGCCCACATTCATACACAGAAGAGACACAGATACCTGAAGGTCAAGTGGAAGGGGGGGGGGGTAGTCAATTTCAAAGAACCTTTTGTCAAGTCCCTATTGAAATTCATCAATAAAAATGGGCCGCCCTAAGCCTTTTCTGAAATAAAATTGTCATGCTAATTCATTTTGATTGCCACATTGGAATGGCTAAACAAAATGAATGGCGGGGGCCAGATGCGCCCGCCGAAGCGTAACTCTGGATATTTCATAGTGAATTACCCTTGATCGACTTGCCCCATGGATCTTGGTGCAAATCCTGATCAAATGCCCACATGTGTGGAATTCCAATCACCGCTTTGCTAACTCATTGATTTGCATGCCAAAGAAGTACACATTAAAAGGCCCAATGAAAAGCAGCACTGCTGACTGGGACTGTTTTTTTTTTCCAAATCAAAGGACGAAGAGAATTTAAATTTTCCTCCCAAGCGAGCGCTTCCTTATAGTAAATGAAAAAATTATTCAGCCATTTGTGAATCAAACGATGACTATTTCCCCATCCTCATCTGCAGAGAGTTGCAAACCTTGCAGGGAGTAATGTGTTGCATGGAGTTTCTATTAGGGTTGACATTTGTGCTTAAACATATGAGTTTGCATATCAACACAGCAAAGTGTTTTCGTTGCTTTTTTTCGGGTGGAAGAAGAAACACAACGACTGATGCAAGTTCAGAGCTAATGGATGCATCGAATACATGACGAGTCCCATAGATGAAAGAGCACAGACCACAGTATGGAGGAACAGTGTGAAGAAACAAGCCCTCTGTGTTGCATGAGAGACAGGGCTCTTGTGGATGAGGGGGGAGGATACTTTCCACTGAGCCATCTGGACATGGGCCTCCCCAGGGGACACAGAGCAAAACATGCTTAATCTGTCTGCCTTTTCTCTCCCTCTCATATTCTATCTAGAGATCTTATCTTAGAAACTTTGATTAGCCTAACGTATTCTGTTGTGTGCACTCTTCTTACCGGTGTGCATGTTCTAAACTCTAAAGGAAATCTTTCAAATGTACCTGTATATTTACTTGTTTGAGCCTAAAAGCCCAAACACCTGCAGCAAGATTACAGCAGGTCATCTCTGTTTAAGTATTACAATCATCATTTTCTTAATGGGCGACTCAAGTGGGTGTTTTAAAAAAGAGCAGGTGTAATTTCTTTCAAAAGGAGACAATAGTTTCATACACATACTGTCTTCTGAGCTATGAAGACAACAGCATTACAATCTGAAATCAGAGACAACAAACAACACTTGGAAATGTATTGATAGGTATGGAGCCTTAGCACCACCATAGCAACCTCCAAATGAAGACTTTGAGGTTCTATTGGCCTACTTATTACTCCTTTTTTCATACCTCAGGGGTTGTGGAACAACTACGTTTTCCATTTTTATTTAACCAATAATCTTCATGCAAAGTAAAAAATAAATAAGAGCGTGACAATCTTTATTGTACACGGCTTTTGCAAGGTCACCTTCATTTATGCAAGCGCATTGATCAGCCATAACATTAAGAGCGCTGACAAGTGGAGTGAATAACACAAATTATCTGGTTACCATGGCACCTATCAGTGAGTGGTACATATTAGGCAGCAAGTGAACATTTTGTCCTCAAGGCTGACGTGTCAGAAGCAGGAAAAAAAAAAGGGCAGCAGAAGGATTTGACAACAACCAAACTGTGATGCTCACATGACTGGGTCAGATCTCAAAACTGCAGTTCTTGTGGAGTGTTCCCAGTCTGCAGTGGTCAGCACCTGTCAAAAGTAGCCCAAGGAAAGAAAAGAGATGAACCACTGACAGGGTCATGGGTGGCAAAGGCTTACTGATATATGTGGGGAGTGAAGACTGACCTGTGTGGTCTGAGCCAACAGGATCAAACTGCTGAAAAAAAGGACGCTGATTCTGATACAATTGTGTCAGAATGCATCATAGTGTATTGTGTGAAAACATGTTTACTGTATCCAGTGCATGAAACAATATTTGATATTATATCTCTATTTTTAGTCACCACCAACTTCTCAAAGTGTAGCTTTGCAAAGAGTCCATAACCAGATCTTCATTTGGAGCTGGTATGAGCAGCCCTTCTGGCTATCTTTATGAATATGATGAAACTTTATGATGAAATGATATGATGAAACTCTTTGCTTTTTCTTGTCATCACTACTTGTTTGTCAAGATTTTTTGAGTTGTCTAATTTTACATCTGTCTGCTTTTTATCCAATCCTGTGCTGAAAGTGCATATTATTACATTTTTTATTTAACAAAAAAAAATATTAATGTTTCTTGTGAATCTAAATCAGACAACTGAGGGAAAAATGCTCACTTTACAAGTTTGTGCACTTTCTTTGTCTCACCCTTCTCGCCTTTTCTCAGTCATCCTACTGTGTATGTCTCTCTCCCTTGCCAGAATTGGAGGCCCTTGGGGTATTGATTGGACTTGGCTTAATGCTGTCAGACTGATGGGAGACATGTGATTCACAGATGAGATCTTGGCCATGGTACACTCAGCCTCAAAGCACGCACTGAACACACACGTTTAAGCTAGCACGTGCATGCACTCACATTTACAGTATGTGGACAGCATGCACATACTGTACACACAGCTGAACACACATCATGATCATGCGCTGATGCACAGAAGCTTGCGTGCACATACACGGGTACTCGTGCAGGAGTGCACAGACTCCCATATAAACACATACACATACACCCTTGGGAGTCCCTCCTGACACTCTCAATCTGTCATGGCTAAAACCCAGAGGACATCGTCTTGGAGTCAGGAGGGCCAGGACAGTGCACTGAGCTCAGCAGAGTTTGAGCTAATCAAGACTGGCAATGACAGACTGCCTGCAATGACAGACATTTTTTTTCTTCCATTTTACATATTTCACAGTTGAAGATATCTTGTTGCTTTGGTTGGAGGCAAGGAAAAAGGAGGCTGTCCTGGTGGGCAACTATGGATCGTGTATAGTCACAGTCATGGGACTAAGGCGCTGGCATCTGATGGGGTAGACAGCTTTAGGTTATCCTGTCATATTTACTCATAATATTTATCTGAAGAATAAGGATTTTATTTCTCTGCTTTCTTTTTTGTTACTTTGAGAACACAGAAGAACATTTTTATACCAGCATGTCATGACTGTAAGCTGGGTATAGGTTGTTATGGACTTCCCTTTCTTTGGCAACCTCCTCAACATAATGTAAATGTATTACAATACAAAAAATAACATCATTGTTTTGTGAGAGCACCCATCCCTAGTGTGTCTGATGCCAGTGCCAGAAGGAGCCATTGCTGTGTACGTATTGTTCATTGCCATATTACTTACTCTTATGACTTATCTCATGGTACAATGTGGTGTTATGCCATGTGTGGTCTTGAGATAGCTAGTTAGACTCATCAAGACAATAAATAGACATCTTTGATACAGTTTTCACCTCAAGAAATTCAATTCTGAAAATGTTATCTTTTCCTGATAATGTCTGACAGTTCATATCCTCAGTGAATAGTGAAATCAGTATAGAGCAGCTCCAGTGCTCCTTATTCATAATAACTCATAATACACCCATTGTGTATTATGTCCTTGAACAGAGTATATTATGTTCCTGCTGTACATCTAATGAGGCTTTGACTTTGAACCTATTATGTTTCCCTGTTGTTGGCCTAATCAAACACACATTTTGTTGTTTTTCTTGAGCGAGTACTAGACGTCCTTTGTGACATCTGGATGTTCTCTTTTTGTGTGGTCGCTGGGATGAGTAGCCGCCGTCGAGTCCAAAGGCAATGAGTGTCCAAATAAACAACTGAGTCCTCAGCAGTAGGCCTGTTAATTGTCTGGATGCAGGCCTGGGGATCAGTGAGACAGATGTGGCAGGAAGCAATCATGTGATGAATTGACCCTGGTGCTAAATGGTGTCACTCAACCTCTTAAAATTCGATAAACACGTCAGTTGGTATGCACGGAGATCTATACCCTCATCAGGGTGAATTTCCTGCTGCGTAAATAGGTCAATGGCAGAATGTGACCCCTGACTTTCCCTTTCCAAGGTGGCCCTTGAGACCATATCACAGTGGGGTTTTAGATTGAACACTGGGACATTGAGTTAGTCCATGCTCATTTTCTAGTGATACAGTTTTTATGCATGCACATGTTAAAGCTTTCTTCATAGTCAGGATTTTTTCTTTTGCTTTGAATGCACACTCTTCCTATTGAGCTGCATGTTTTTTTTTGTACTATAGGCTTAACACTGCAACATAGAACATGCATGCAAATAGAGAAAATTCATGCAAACTAAGACATCTCTATCACTTTGACTGCAAATGTGCTGCAAATACTTACACAACCAATGCACATATACACATACACAAGAATAATGCACTCCAGCACAACATCCTGATTGCATTATTCTCATTCATATATCATCTACATCACTCTTTAGTGTTCCTGTAAAATATTTCTGTTGATGAAGGCCTGTACAAAATCCATCCTTTGTGTTGTTTGCGATATTTGTGAACCAATCAGCCCACATATTGGTACATATCTAAATACACCAAGAACAATGGGTATAAGGGGAAGATTGAATTGTGAGGTTAAAGTGATAAAGCAAACTGATTTAGCCTAATTATAATGTAATATATCATGTAAGCAGAGTGATTAATCTGTGTGTAAAGCATTAGCATTTTTCTCTGAGTTATGTGACGTGCACCATGTGGGAGGGAAGCATGGATCTTTACAAAACATTCGAATGACTCCCATAAAACTTTACCAATACCATCAATATTTCACGTCCCCGTGTCCTATTAGTGCAAGAAACTGATGACTCCATTGGTTAAATTTGGCTGCGGCCCTTCTCTCCTTGACTCACTAAATGAGCCGAGTGAAGGATGTTGTGCTCTTCTGCATAAACGCTCGCAGCAAAATAGAGTTTATTAAGACCCATAAAAAACAACATTAAAATTCACAACCAAGGGAGCGTCGCCTGACCCCTGGAGAATGATAAATTAGCTTGTGTTGCTCTAGCAAAACGACCATTTTATACCTTCATCTCCCCTCCCTCCCAAAGTCGCCTTCCTTTCAGAACGAAAGCACCACAGTGGGCTTTGGCCCGGACCAAGAGGTTTTGGCAGTGAGGAAATGTTTTCAGATGACAGCGATATCAGTGTCTGCTTCTCTCCTCACAGGAAATCACCCAGCACTTTGAATGACATTTAATTCGCTGCATGTCTGCTTTTCACATTCATAGGTGTCAAGTGGGTATAGTGCAGTGCAACGTTGAACATTCCTTCACTAAAACAGGTTGGAATTTTACATTGAAGTCTATTGTTGTATAACAGAAAGCAAGGGCCCCAAAAAATAAATGTTAGAAATGACTTCAGAGATCTCCCTGTCGATTTAAGCTCCTTCAGGCTTTTACTTTTTTTTTGATTGTTCTACTTTTCACTTACCATGTACGAAGGGTTTTCTGCAGCCGGCAGTGCTCTGCTTATCTGGGACATGCTGTAATTGTTGAGTGCTGCCACCTCCTCATGGTTAGTTTGAAGGATGGTTAAACAGATTTGTTGTGACAGTGGAATGTCAATTGCCTACAAGCCAAACATGCAGGTGTCTAGAAAAAAAAAAGAAGAAGGGTGGAACGAAAGAAAGAAAACATTGAAAGTGAGGATAAAGGCTAGCTGCATCAGTGTACTCTTTACATGTAGAGTCTAGCTTTCATGATGTTTCGCTTGCAAACTAAGAGTCCCTTGCGAGTCATCGCTGGCAACTCATTAGCACTATGCTAAGCTAATGGATCAGTAAATGGATTTTTATGTGGGCATAAATGCTAATTCGCTACACCGCGGCGCTGTTCAACGACGCTGTGTTTAGCAAGTCGGTCGAACCTCGGGGGGTGTGTTTGTGTCTCATTAGGCCCTGCCAAGGATCTATTGCACACTCTGTGGCATCGCTGGAATACAAACAGTGAAGGCCTGTGGTGCTTATGTGTCCATCCGGCCCCTGACTCTTCCATTCATGAGGAAAAAAGCAGAAAAACAATGTGAACAGATGAGTCTGAAAGAAAGAGAAGCTTCTTAGGCAGCGGCTGTGCAGCTTAAAATAAAGCGCTCATACAGACATGGTGACCTTTAGCTCCTCCGCTGTTCACACACTGCTTATACATCTACAACTACAACACAACCTCATGTTCATTTACTCATCACTAACTCACAGTGATGACAGAAATCATAAATATACTCCGTGCATGGCTGGCTGATATGTTTTAAATACATGTATAATGCATTAAGCCTTTCTAAGGTGTACCATCATATTAAATAAATCTCTTCTTCCTTAAATATAACATGTAACAAGCATCATGGGACTTCCTGAAACCAGAATACACAGCGTGGGTTTATAGTTCATCATTGTAGCTTCATGACAGCTCCCTGTCTGGAACAGTAAAGGTTTTCTGATAACCAGTGAACACATTGCACCATGTATGGCAGGAGGATTCATACCACCGTCTTACCATTTGTTGATCCTGACAGCAGCCCACATCCAACACAGAGAGGCAGACATTCAGCAGTAGCAGCAGCAGCAGGCCTTCACTCAAAGAACAGCTCTAACCGAGTAGGAGTGGAGTGTGAATTCTGGCTCGGCAGCAGCAGCAGAAACCACACACCACAGAGTATCTACAGCCAGCTGGAATATTCCTGATGATACTGAATGCTTTGACCTTTCTTCCAGTGAATATTATTTCATGTTATGGTGCCTGGAGCAAAAAATAAGAACAATGTCAATAGATAATAGCTAGAGAAAGCAGTTTATAAGTCCCTTGTTGTCCTTATTTTAACATTTTTTCAAGCTAATAGTAAGTTGACATCAACCTATGTCACAAAACAGCTACCGATTCGTCTGCATTGTATCAATAAATTGGTTACCTGGCTTATCAGCAAACAACTACGTAACCAGGCTGTATGAGCACACTTGCATGGAACAAAGTGCCATCTGCAGTTCAATTAATGGCTACAGGTGTCACTATAAACAAATGCTTTCTTATTCTCACATTTAAAAATGGATTTTTAGATTTGTTCTGTACTTGCAAAACAAAATGCAGCTAAGTCTAAATAAGGAATGCGCTGAAGGCGACTTTTATAATGCTGCCTTCACGATTACATTATGCAGCAGGTGGTCCACATTAAAATACATTATTGCTTCATAAAATGCATTTTCATTTTAGTCCTCCAAAAGAAACATTGTCTTATTGTTCCTATACTCTAGTTGTGTCATCCTTGGGAAATAATTGGTTTCAATACATTCACACATAAATGTATAAAATATTTATACGTAGACATTTCAGGTCAACAACACTTATAGGTTTCACAATTTGTGGACAGTGGCTCAGAGGCAGAACTTCGAGTTTGTTCTGTTAGTTTGTGTTATCAGATTTAGATATTTTCTTTCACGTGAGTAAAAATAGAAGAGGACATCTAGTTATCGCTTAAATCACACAGTGAGTGCAGCAGCTCCTGTGCTGACAATGAGTTAAATGAAAGGGACAATTTATTTACGGTGACTGCAAACCAAAGAAGCGATAAATAAGCAGGGAGCATGAAATCAAAGACATGAGATCAGGTGGAAATTGGTATTTTCTCACTACAGAGACCACTGTTGACCTGGAAAACACACACCCATACACCAGATTCACACATAGGACCCAGACATGATTCTCTTTTTATATCCTCAAATGCAGACATTAAAATGGAGAGCTTTTTTTTTTTCAATACAAAGAAATATAAAAGAGAGCAGGGAGGCACATTAACATGAACACTCATACTTTATCATCCATTGTATTGTGGCCTCAGGTGGAGCAGACTGTCCAATAACTGCAGGGTTGGAGGGTTCAGTCTCTGCTTTCTCCTTTTACGCACTGAAGTGTCCTCAGTCCCAGCATGCTCCATGGCAAATGAATGAACTGCTAGAAAGTATGGTGCTGCATGCATTCCATGTACCATTCCCTGCATTAACCACCACTGTGAACATGAACTTTTATCTGACAGTGTTGTTTTTTGGTGTTTTATTGTGTTGTTAAAAGCTCTTACTGGGGTTTTTGTGTCCATCTTGTGCTCCTCCTTCTCTATACTCCTTAAAATAAAAAC
>JAVQJX010058132.1:0-14652 GCA_036025115.1 Ambassis agassizii
CACACACACACACACACACACACACACACACACACACACACACACACACACATCAGTCAGTTCAGCCAGGGGCCCATTACCAGACCACAAACCCCAGGACAGTAGTGAACCCGCTGAAAACACATGGTGCCAGTCGCACAGACGCGGCTGCATTTTACCCATCTCCAGAGGTAGAAACGATATTTTGTTGAAGCCTCTCTCTCTCTCTCTGGACAACTGGGTCAGCACTGTATTAAACAGACAAATTTTCATCATCACATGGAACAGCAACTTGACTGATCAACTATATTCTCCACTAGATCCAATTAAGTGAGCAGATATAATGGCAGCATGGTGTAATTGCGTAGAAAAACATTTTGTGTGTCTTTGTCTGTCTGTGTGTGTGTGTGGTGGAACATATTGTATTTTTTCGTCTCGGTGCACAGAGCCGATTGATGGTGTGGAAAAACCTGGCTCTCTCAATCTGCTCACTGACTTTTTTTTTTTTAAAGTTATTTATTGTCGCTGTACGGCTGTGTCAGCAGAGCAGAGGGTGCATATGGTTACATGCATAATTGGCTCCTGTTATTTTAGACAGTGAATATGCACAAGGTAATTCGGTGAAGTTATTTCATGCTCGTTTTAACCTTAAGAGGTGGCATCACTGCTCTTTGGGTCTAAACGTTTACAAGCCAGAAATGTCCTGTCCTTACTGTGTCTCTCTCTGTCTCCATAGACCACAGTGCCACCTTTCACCCCTTCACCCACTGAGTGCCAGTCTGCCAGCCTGGTCTCCAACTCCCCTGTCCTATCGGGCAGCTACAGCAGCGGCATCTCCTCCCTGAGTCGCTGTAGCGTGTCGGAAGCTTCAGGCACCGAGCTGCCCACGGGCGACCATCCCCAGCCCCACCCACTGCCTCCGCCCACCACTTTGCCCAACTCCATCTCCAGCAGCTCGGATGAGCCGATCCGTCGAGAGAACAAGACGCCGCCTCCGTACAGCGTGTACGAGAGAAACAACCCCCGCAGGCCCGTGCCGCTGCCCCACAGCCTCTCCATCCCCCCGCAGATGGACCCCCCTGCTCTGCCACCCAAGCCTCACCAGCTCCGCACAGGCAGCATGAAGCTGGACGGAACCGCCGACCCTCGAGTCCCAAGACCAAGGCCTCTACCCAGGAAGGTGTCCCAGCTATAGGTGCTGGCGGAAAGGGGGAAGGGGGAGGGGGGGGGGGGGTGGAAGAACACACACACACACTGGCGTATTTTGCACTTTTCTACTCGGCACTCACTTTTTTTGTGATCAGTTTGGCATTCCTGACCTACACTCCAGTGAAAGATCTACACATGAACGGGGCAAAAAAAAAACTGACAAAGAAAGTTTCTTCTTTTTGTATTTACTAGAGGGCATTGCATTGACTTGGTCATTCCGCACTTTTAGCTCTGTAGTTCATACAATAGCTCAGTTGTAACATAATGTTTACCAGAACACTCTAGAAAAACACAGTTTTGATAGATGTAATAATCTCAAATATATGTATATTGGTATATACGAGAATTGTTTTTGCCTTAAGTATTGGACGCAGAGTCTTTTATCTGTGAGTCTTGCACGTTTTTTTTTTTTGTTTGTTTTTTAAAACATCTCAGTATACTTATACTGTACGACTAAAAAAAAAAAGGTGCTAGAGGCCTTGAGTATGCATTTCAGTGAAGTGTAGTAGACAAGGGGTGTGTTCCCATACACACAAGCAATGGCAACACAATTGAACGTATGAATTAAAAATGGCCCGTCAGAGGTATGGCCACATTTTAATCTGTAAAAGATCAAGATTTCCACCCAGATTTCCACTCATTCCACCATTTATCTAATATATGATGTGATAATTCTACATCTTTAAGGCAAAAATAACCAAGATAGCTGCTTCTCACATGTTTCATTGCTATGACTAGTTGTACTGTATTGAAAACGGGCCTTGGATGTTTTGTGTGATGAAGTCTGGCTGCTCTACTGCCTCAAATTTCTAAAAAAAACAAAAACAAATCTGCCACATACCAAAAATAGAATTATGACCAAACTGGACCAAAAGGGGGGCAAAAGTAGGTGCAGTTGCATGAGTTTTTCTTTGGGATATTTGCCATTGTGGGTTGTGTGAACACACCCTCTTTCCTCCTGCATGATGTACATGACAACAAATCTTTATTTGTGGGGGTGGGCTTGGGTTATTGTGCCAAAGGAAACTCAACAATGTCATATAATTTCCATAAAATCCAAAATTCCTCTCTAATCTACTGATCAGACAAGCACAAATGATTATGAAACAGTAACTGGAGGAGAGTTTCACTCATCAGCAGTGACCTTAAAAGACACCAGGACTGATGTTCTGTTGGAGAAATATTTACAAACTAATCATTGTCAAATATTTGTACAGTTGAGATTTACTTTTGTGTTTGATTAAAAAAGATGGACGTGAGTTGACTGCACTATAATATAATATAAAAGTAGCTCAGCTCACGTCACTTTGCATTGCTGCAGTGGAGTAAATGTGCTGTGGCGGGCAGGTTTCACACCGTTTCGTAAAAATAGGAGGATTTTTTTTTTTTTTGCATTAAAAAAAAAATCTTCGTCCATTAAATTCTTTTTAGTCTGGGTGGGGGCGGGTTGAGGGTAGCTTTAGTATTGTTTGTATGTTTCATTTTTGTATGATTAATTTTCTTTTTGATGTGTTGTGAATTTTTTGAGATTAAATATTCACATTAATCAGTACTTGAGAACTTGTAAATTATATGATGAGATTAATGTAAGTATGCCAAATATAAAAAAAATTGTGTATTACAATTAATGTAAATATTGTGTTTTTAACAAAATGTAGCTATAACAATTTACAGCTTTGAATGTAATGTTGAAGCAGCAAATTATTATTATAAATGTTCAAACTTTTATGGTTTTGTGAGTGTAGAAAAACTAAAGTCATGCATAATGACTCCTAACTCATTTAAAAGTTCAATAAACTGCCCTACAAATTGACTGACAAATGTTATGAGTTGTTTTTCTGTTTTTATTGTAGGTGGGGATATAGAATAGAGCTAATAACATTAATGTCTATAATGCAGATTGAAGGAGAAGCACCCAAGCAAGATGGCGCCTACCGGAAGTCCATACCGGACGTTGTCCTTCTTCAGTCCTACTGTGTCTCTCTGTGTGTGTCCACCACCACACAAACATAATCTCAGTTCTACCGTTACGATAAACAAACAAAATGCATAACATTATGTTATGTGTAAAAGTAGGTGATTTTAAGCTTTTATTTTGTTTTAGCGGCGATTAAATATAACTTCCGTTCGAGACTTCCGGCCATGTAGCTTGGAGGTCAGGTGGTGGAGCAGTTCGAATCTAGACGAAGAAGAACAACTTCCGGCATGGAACAACTACTACGTCAAAGACATCGTGACTCATCATGTAGGTCCAGTTATTTTAAAAGTAGTTAGTGAAACGTTCGAGTTTTAAATCAAGCTAATTAAAAAACAATTCTCATTAAAACCATAAAACTAAGAATACCTTAATAGCTCACTACTGTTCTGAAAAGACCTGTGTATTTACTTCAACCTGTGCTAATATTTAAATTAGCATACGGCTAGCTGCCGTTGACAGCTCTGAAGGGGGCGCGTTCAGACTCTGAAAGATCTAAAACCTTGTTTCCACGGTACAGTTCAGTTCGGTACGCAATTGTCTGCATTTTCATGGTAAAAACATCGGAACCGTACCCAGATAAACACCGAACTGCACTGGTTTTGGGCATTACATCCTTCCGTTGGGCTACCGTTTGTGGTACCGTTTAGAGACACGCCCCCTGCTGTTCAATTGGTCATCAGCGATCACGTGACATGACGTCTGCAATATAAACCAAGTAGCAACATCCGGGGCTCAGACTTAAATTCCACGCGGAAGTGCTAAAACATGTAATTCACACAGCAGCCGCTAGGTGGTTGGCTCCAAAAGCGAGTCATTTCCCATAGACTCCCATGTTAAAAATCGACAACTTCACAGCATAAATAAACATGTTTACAGCCTGGTACAAAACGCCATTCTGGTCTAAACTGATAGATTTTATTCTATTGTCAACTGAACGGGGGGCTTTTTTATAACTCACTCGTTTTGATTATATTCCGATTTAAAATTACTATTATTAGGGGGCGGCAGTAGCTCAGTCCATAGGGCATTGGACTTGGAGGGTCGCTGGTTCGAGTCCAGCCCTGGACCAAGACACATGGAGGTGGGCTGGTAGCTGGAGTGGTGCCAGTTCACCTCCTGAGAGACTGCAGAGGTGCCCTTGAGCAAGGCACCGACCCCCCCACCTGCTCGTGGCACTGGCTGCCTGTGGCGCCGCCCCTACTCCCCCTCTCCTCTATACATGTGCATGTGTATGCATGACAAAGTATAGGAGTGACTTGAATTTCCCTTCTAAGGGATTAACAGAGTATAAAAAAAAAAAAAATTATGCGGTTGCCGTATCACAACATGAACTTCACGCAAACATGGCGACTGTCAGAGCGTTAGGGAACCTCCCACCAAGCTTCAAAACAGCTCTACTGAAGCCTATGGGGAAGCTTTGTCCATTATTTTTACAGTCAATGATATAAACACAAGGGTGCCATCTTTAAATATTATGCAGTGAGGATTCACAATTGAGGTCAAGAGACCGCTCAGTGGGCGCACAAACCGTACCGAACTGTGCCCAACTTTTCCGTACCAAACCGTACCGTACTGTAGCATTCGGGAGCAAAACAACAGGCGCTATATCCTAATTGTTAACATGCAGTTATGTTGAGTGTAGCACTTGCTAAATACAAAAAGGTTTTTAGCATTGTTATTGTAATCATTGAAGTTTTTCTGCCACTCAAATGAAAGAGTTAAAGGGGAGGGGTTGGTGCTGCCGTTTCAGGCTTTGTTTAAATGTCAGCATTTAAACAACTTATGTGTTGCATGTGTGGCTGAGAGTCAGTTGGTGAGTGCAGAAGGCACAGGGGAGCAAGTTCATCACAAACCATCTAATTACGCCATAGCTGAGCTGAAGACGGCTCTCGCTCTATAATCAGCACAACAGTTGTTATGTGTTGATGAAACTGTGCTGCTTGACCGAGGGACCTTGAACAATTACAAATCCCCATCTCCCTCTCTGTCTCGCTGTAGCCTATAAACATACTGTGTGTGTGTGTGTATGCTGGGATTGGGAGATGAACACACTTCACCTGTCAGCACTCATCATAATTGTTGGCGGTTGGCTGTAATTTGACAGCAATTATTATGTCAGGATTGAATTTCCAGCTAATCACAAAGTCTCCTTGCAACAGAGGGTGCATGTTGCAGCGACAGGGAGGACATGCCTCAGCCATTCATGTGTGAGTATGCAAACCTCTATGGGCTTGTCAATCTGCCCATTAATTTAAAGATGTGATGCCTTGTGATTGTAGTGAACCAGTGAACAAAAAGCCCGTCCTGGTCAAAGGACATGAGAGAGTTAAGCAGGCTATCCCAGACACAGACATTTTTCATGGCTACAGATAGCTTCCTTACAACAAAAGGAAGTGGAGCTGGAAGGCATGTAAATATTATGAACCTGCAGAGCTCCCTGTGATTGTAAAGATGTTCAGCACCATTCTAAGAGATGCAGCGTTCATTATATGCAGCATGAGTGTTTTTTTGTAGCAGTTTAGCCCTATTATACAAGCACTAAACATCCTCCATTTATAGCATTCATGGGTGATGATACATAATTATCAGGGGAAAGGCAGTGCTAGGTATTAATTTAAAGTTGCCTGGAGCGAATTTTGGAGAACACACAGCCGCAGAGAAACCCAAGGTGTTTGTCTCGCTCTGCAAATCTCTCTAGGGAGAGAGAGAGGGAGGGGAGGGGAAGCTGGAGTAGCTCTGCAGGGAGCAAAAGAACCTCCATCTCTGAGGCACACTGAAGGGAACTTTCAAAGGGAAGCTCGCAAGAATAGATGGCGTGTTTTATCTTTCTGCTCCACTCCCTATATCTGCTCTGTTGTGTTCAGCAGCTTATGGGGGGATTTTCACCTGACAGCTTCAAACACTCTGTTTTTAATGGCAAGATGAGTGAAGTTTAATTTTTTGACTTGCGCTGTCCTCACAGGATGAGTATTGCCTCAGCTGAATGGGGAGTTGACTGCTAGTTTCAAATGCTTTGAATGTTGAAGAGGAGAAGACAAAAAGAGATCAGGGAAATGCAGGTGTGTGTATGTGTGTGTGTATATAGGCAGACAAACTGTATGTATTCCCCTTAAAAGCACTGCAGCAAGGTGTGGTGCAGAGTTCAACCTCCTCGTTATAGGGGAAAAAACTCACTTTTGTGACTGCAAAGTAAATGTTTTCCTCCAAAAACAATCTTTATATTGGTAAATGAACAATTAGATTTGACAACATAAATCCCAAGAGATACAGGATGGAACAAGAGGTGAGACATGCGTCAATACATACATTTACATATTCTTAATTGGCTATATACCTGTACATAGAAACAAGCAGTCATACTTCTGATATAAAACATTTAGAAGTTTCCAAATAACCTGAGGCACATTTATACCAAACTGAGGATAACTACTAAACTGGAAAGCTCTTTGGAGAACACAGATCTTATTTATTTATTGTCTTCTGTTTTTGTTTCACTCCATCAATACCAACGTTAATAGCCATCTGGTGTACAATGTAGTGAACGTGCACACAGCATGCAACATTGCAGAAACAATCAGGCTAATGTAAGCAGTTGTTTCCACCAAAAAGGAACTTAAAAGGCAGCTAACTGCTACTAGTTTTTTCTTTAATTGGTTGAAGGTTATTCATGAGAGATGAAGCTAAAGTGTTTTTTATGGTAGTGCTGCACACTCTTCTTGTATCCAACACAACTTCCTTTTCTCTCATTATCATATGCCCCCTTTCTTTGCAGAGACTCATCCTCCAGAGGTCAAAGTAAATGGCGATCCTGTTTACTGAGCTTCTGTGCCCTCTAAGGGTTCCTGATCTTTGCCTCCACTCCAGCCCTGGTGGTTCAGCAGTCTGCACGGGAGGACCAGAGGGCAGCCGCATCAAGACTTGCATCAGGCCAGCGATGTTAAAAGGTACTCTTTCTGCCCTGACGTAACCTCTCGCTGTCACAGGCTCTCATTCTCTGTTGGGTGTGGATATTAAATTAAATGTTAGACTCTCTCCCGTCTCCCGGGTGATTGGCTTAGTTCTGCCTGGCTAGTTCAGCTGTGAAGAGGCCTTTCTTGTTTCTCTGACACACATGAATAAAACATAAGGTCAGGTGAGATTCTGAGGCGCTGTCCCCACAAGGGCTAGTTTTGTGTGTGTTAAAAATCAGCACAGTGGTTAACATTAGGTCGGGGAGACTGGAGTCTCATTCTCTTTGGAACAACCTATCTTTCAGATATGTGTCTCAGTGCTGAATTGTTGTTTTTAGACAGTCATAGTTTGTTTGGCTTTAACCAACCAAGAAAATCAGACATCTAGTGAGAAACTGAACCTTTTGTTAAGGCATCTAATTGCAAAAAAAAAATGCAATGTTGTGTTGCTGTTGCATCCTTAGCTAAACTGGGTCATACTGGTTCTTGTTTGGAAATAAACCAAAGTGTAGAATAACTATGTGGCAAGCAGTGGAATTCATCCAGGACAGTGAAGAGAAAAAAAAATAGATGAGCAGCATTCAGGCAGCAGCAGCACCACAGGGAATACAGAATAATTTTGGAAGTTGCTGAAGAAATAGGTTGGGTGGCATCATAGTCAATAAGGTGTCACAACATCTTTCATTGAAATTGTGTTTTGCTGCCAAGAGTATGTTGATCCATTTATGAGTGCAGGTTTTTACATACACTTGCATCCATCAACAACATACACAAAAAATGAGAACTTGGCATCATAGGTAACAGCTGCTAGGGAGCTAGCAGCATCAGCTGCCTGCATCTCTGTGAAATTTACAAAGTGGCTTTGACTTCTCTGCAGAGTTCAACAACAACAGCCACTGACTGTCTGCCAAATGAACAGACACATTCATTTTTTTGTTTCTGTGCCTTTCTGCAAACTTTTCATTGTGCTGCTTGTTTTCAAATGCCCTCAAATTGTAAATGGAGTTTGAAAAGACAGCACTGTCAGAATTTGGTGCCCCGGTCTGTGATGAAGGGGGCTGGCAGTGGGGGGTAAGCCATGGGAAGGATAATACACTGTTTGAGCACGCATGGCTTGATTCCTGCAGGAGAATGACTTTACTGGGCTATTACCGCTTCAGCTCGACAGCACTGAATTGTTCTTTTGTTCTGGCAGTGAAGCTCTGAGGGGGTTTCTCACAATGAATTCCTATTGATTTTTCTGGTCATGTCATCAAATTGTATGTGGCTTGAATCGTGACTACTGTTTTCTCATCTGCTCCCTGAGGTTCTTCTCCTCTATTAACTTTTTATCCTATTTGGATGAAGCAAAACTAAACAAAAGGCAGACTGAAAAACAGAAGTCACTCTGATGAGTAGACCTGCTGTGCGAGCCACTTGTTAAATGAAGTTGCAGGAAATTGATGAAGTTAATGCTCAGTCAGTTTTTGTTTTCACTGTTGTAAACATCAGTCTACAGCATATTTCATGACAGCACTTTGATGTAGATGCAGCTCTGTCTGTGCAGCAGGCCAACTGGGAGATATAATCCTGGTTTGAGTCTGGGTTTCTATCCAATCCAGCTGTGCCTGGTAGACATCCAACAGGATTTTTTTTTACAAGTTACCCTCAAGCAGCTCCCCTCAATACAGAGGAGCAGAGACTGTACAATCCATCATGGATTGTGAGGGTCGCTTCACCCCCTGTGAATAGAACTCATTGCAGTCTTACACTTCAGTCGTTACCCAGAGTTCATGTCTACAGGTGAGGTTTGGGATGTAGTCTCTGCTCCCAGCCTGCAGCCACTTTTACAATCCCCTCTCCCCTCATTGAGATACTTAAACCCCCTCCCTAGGGTAGATTCCTTTCCCTTACTTGCTAGTTATACTATCCTGTCTTGTGAAGAAACTTTTTTTTATTGTTAGTGTTAGTGGATGGTGGCTGCTTTGTTTCAATGTGTAGCTTATCTTCAGCTAAAAACTGAGTAATAATGTCACTGTTTTCAATCCTTGCCACGTCTGGTAACTCAGTTGGCAACCTGCTGTTTGCAAATTACTGAATATTGAATACAAAGTAAACCAACAGCTGATCAATGCAATAGAGCAAAGTGCAGATAGCTGGCTAAGTAACTGTAGGATTGATCATATTGATGCCTGGGATGCAGCAGGATGATGACTGCAGGTCACAGGTTATTGCATGGATTTTCATTAACCTTTAACTAATGGGATGATACACAACATGGTGCACATCCTGACTTTTTAAATGTCTGTCTGCAACAAGTTCCAGACAACATGTCTCCCTCGTGTGTCTACCAACTTCAGCGAGCATCTGTAGTTGCTGTTTGCTTTGATAGAGAAGTCCACCCTCCCATAATATGCACGCCTCTCATCTAATCCCTCACTCACTCTCAGTGTGATGCTGTAGCCATCTGTTAATGTGCTGCAGTCTTAATTATGCTAAAGTCAATCGAGCCAACTGTAAAACACCTAGCAGGTCCTTTACCAATCAATAAACTATCCTCACAGGAATACTGAAGCTCTCACCACCTCAGGCCTTCTCACTCAGTCAGTCTCTGCACAAAGGTTGGGAATCTTGCCATGTTTTTGCTAGCAGTGCTTTATAAATACATGTTTGTGTGTGGAAGTTAAATACTGTGCAGCTCTGTAGTGTTAATGCTGAATTTCCAAACTGCTCATTCCACTCAGTATAGCTGTCTTCTGCTCCACTGGTTTCATGGTCAGTGATCCAGAACTGTCTGCTCACTTGATGCATAAGGAGTTGGCGAGTAGTGTGTTGTTTTTTTTTTTTTTTTAATTTTTTATTTATCATATTTTCTGCTGTTTTTGCATAGATTGACAGCAGCAGCACCACACATTATCATCAGGCAGTGCAAAGTGTTGTTGACACAGAGCAGTGGTAGCAAATGTGGAAACAGTGAGCTTGCGTGGGCAGTCTGTGCCAGCAATTTAAGCTACACATATCAAGAACCTTAACACTGATTAACATAAGGTTGTGTCTGTAAGGTGAAAGTTTAGTTCAAGATCCATCAGCTGACAGACAACAACCTGCATTTCCCTTAACACTGCAGAAGAGAAACGTATTTTCCTACAGCTTCCTACAAGTGTACTCTGTTACTGTATAGGTTTCTATTGTTTACTGGAGTAATAAGTGCAGTTATCTTCCATTTTAAGCAGATCAAATTGCACTTTATATCACAACAGTAACAGTAGTTCTGAAACCATGCACCATGGCAAGTTCCTTTGCTGTATCGGTGTAGCCATATCACCAAGGTGTTCTTTCATTTTGCTGGATTTTTCCCAGTTTTAGTGTTATGTGCTGTTCTTTGTTTACTGTACCTGCCAGTATCTTTCAGTCAGACTAAAATGTTTGCATAATTTCACTCAACATTCAGCTGATCTTATTCCATATCATATCTTGGTTCAAAAGTTCACATGAAGAGGCGCCTGCGTACTGAGTGTTAGTTCCCTGCCCAGTCTGCTGTCTCTCCCTCAGCGTGCTGTCAGGGCTCCATCAGAAGCTTGGCTCTAATCTGTCGACTCGGGGGTGTGTTTCCTGCGTCGGGGCTGTGGCCCAATCCATCTGTCTTCATCAGCGAGTCGGGGCGGCTGTGGGTTTGAGCCAGCAGGACCCTGCTAAGCACCAGCTGCTAGCTGCCTTTTACACTGATTCCCACCAAGTGGGACATATTTACAGTACAGCAAGCTGCCCAGTAAGACTGGAGGACCTCTCAGTTCTTATTTTATTTTTTCTCTTGTGTTCTGTTTTACCTGTTATTCTGTTTGATTCTCAGCAGCCTGTGCTTTATGGGGCTTTTTATGAATCAATTTTTCTGTGTATAGAGGTTAAAAGGACTACATAAAAGCTGTGAACATCAAGATTGTTGTTGCGTTTTCAGAAAAGGTTTCTGACAGGTTGTGATGTTGTTTGGTTTAATTTGATTTTTGCTTACTTGGAAGAGGACTCCAGAAACGTGCATCTAGTGCAAGTGAATAATTGTATTTTCAGTTGTCACTCAGATCATTGTCACTGCTGCCATGGCTTTGGTGTACAGCAGAGAAGTAGTCTTAAAATGTGTTTCTTAAGCTAACTCTTAGAATGTTAACCCCTTGCTGCCTCTTTGTTTGTTTCAGCAGCAGAGACAGGTGACCCTTTACAAAGGGTCACAGTGCCCTATAATGATTGGAAGGAGCTGCTTCTTAGCGTGACCAGAACCTAAGCTAATTACCTCCCCCATAAACACCAGCCTGGCCTTTAGCTCCTATTGAATAAAGCCACAGGCGCTGAACGATGAGACTGGGGATGCACTAGGATCGTTGGTGCTTCCTATGGAAATCAATTTTGGTCTAAATGGCAATAAGATTATGTGGTACTGATCTAAACCGGATTTTCTTCTCCGCCATAACCATAGCCTGCCTTTCTAGGTTCTATCAGTGTAGCTATGCTAGTCAGAAACTCACATTCCGTACTGACCACTGGAGTAAGTTATCCACCTGCAGGGTGCGCTAGGTGAAGCAGTTCTGCACATTTTAAAATATAAAAGGCTGCCCAGAAGACATGATTATTTATTGACCATGCTCAGAGGAGTCAAATAGAACATGCATATGCCACAGTACGCAACCGCACACATGATGTTTTCATTTTATAAAGTATTCATGACAAAGATGGAGCTGCTACGTGCACGTGTCTCCTGCTGTATATGCAGGTGGCACTCCAGGAAAAATGAGATATACCTGCTGGTGTTCTTTTATGTGGCGCTCTGGTCTTGATGTTTTCAACAGCGAGAAATGAAGGTAACGCACCCAAGCGTTGGCAGTCATGCTACAATAAACCGCAATGTGTGACAACATCAGTGGTCCAATTGATACTGATAGTACAATGACATCTCTTGGCAGGTCCATAAAAGAAAATGTTCTGGCCACCATCTCCAGCACTGCTGGTGTTTTAGTGAAGCAGCGTGGTCCCAGGAGCTGTGCTGACTGGAAGCCTGGGGTCTGCCCATGTGGTGTGATGTGATTGAAGCATTCTTGTAATGATTTGTGTGTGTGCACACACACCGGGGCTCCTCTAGTATATGGAAGTGCGAGGTTACAACTATGAATGTGTGCATGTGAACTAACTGCCACTTTATGGTGCCCACGAGGCTCTTGTGGTATTTCATATCTAACTCTCTATGTTTCATACACATCAACCTTAATCTAGTGAAAGTGACAAGTCTTGTAAATATATGCATGGCTTACTGAAGGGCGCATTTAAGTGTGATTTATTCTGACTGTTGGACATATTTTATAGTCCTTTTTGTGTGTGTGTGTGTGTGTGTGCGTGCGTGCAGGGTGTCGATACAGACTTGGATGTGAATCAAAGAGAAATCGCAGGGGGAATAGTGGGCTCTGCAACCATCTGAACAGGTTCTGCAATATGTACAGCTGAGGAGAGGTGGCGTCGTGTGGGAATAGTCAGTTCTCTGCCTGAAAGAGAACAAAAGACCAATCCTACCTCAGGTCTCATTCTCACACATGAGATATGAGATGGTACACCGGCTTCACGTCAGTCCACCTCCATTTCTCTCAGGCTGCAGTACTCTGACAGTACAGTGAGCAGCCGAGGCTAATTACATTGAATCTAGACAGACAAAGAATTTGCATGGACGTGCTTGTCAGCTTTTTTTTGTCTTATTTTTTTAGTGTTTGAGGGCAATCCGAGTCGGATCAGGCTCTGCACTGACAGTCTTTTTTTCATAATAGGACCCACTCCAGTCATCCCTTGATTGAAGTCTGTTTTTTTCCACCTTACCTATGTTGAAACACAGTCGAAACACCGTCTTCCTGCAGCATGTTACTCAGTTTTTCATCATTTTCTCATAATCTTTTTTCCCTCTCTCTCTCTGAGGGATTATGCCTGAACCCTGAGCTTGTGTTCCATCCAAACTGTGTCAAACTCTTAAGATATGCAGTAAACAACATTGGCATCAGAGTAGAAGAGACACTGTGCCATATGTGCTGTGCTCGGGACAACATGCATGTTTCTCAGCGGAGGCGCTAACCTTTAAAATGTTAATTGTTGTGCTCTGTGTTTAATCATGGAAGAGAACCCTCCTACTAAATATAGCAGCACTTCCTGTCCGTGCTCACTCACTGAGAACAAGGCTAATTTATATTGCATAGTGATGACATTAAAGACAGCTTCCCACAGGATTCTAACACCAATATTTTATGCACATTTTCAGAGCTAAAAGCCGTTCAGAAAGCGCTGTGTAGTGTGAACAGAGGGTGATGTGAGGGTGAATTTTAAAGGGACAGTTCAGCTCTCAGCTCATGGTGCACAAATAATATTGAGTTTTTGTACTTTATTTATTTATTTATCTGTATCTAATATCTAATATTTCCAATACCCTGCAACAAAAACAATCTAGATTAACACCACTACAGGCCACAGGAAAAATATAAATGTTTGATGTGGGGTGAACTGTCCCTTTAAGGTCTTTTCCCCCCTACGCCACTCAATCTCACTTCCATCTTGCTCAGAAAGCTCCCATCATTGCCCTCCCCCATCTCTTTGTCTTTCAATCTCTCTTCCGGCAGTTGATTTATTATGCTGGTTATTCAGTGAAGGCATCATGGTGCTTCTGAAAAGCAGCACGCCGTTTGCAGGGCACCAGCGGCGCCTTTGTCTGTGAGCCACGCTGCTACCAGCAGGCCTTTGGATGCTTGTTTCCACTCTCAAATTTGATTGCAGAAGAGAAATGAAAGCCATATCATACCACAGCCTGCATGGGGAGTAGAAATGAATATTTCCCCTCGTTTATTCACAGACTGTGTCATCTCCTTTTTCTTAAAAGTTCCATTGCAGATGTAATATCAGATAGAACTCATATCCGGGTCGTGCGGTGAGCAGTTATCGTCGATGATGTTGATTTCACAGTATGACGGATTTCACTACACTCAGTGTAGTTCCTTATAACTGCACAGTTGTCATTCCACAGCACTTAAACGCCACTCATCTGTGATAATTTGTGATACTTTTATTCTATATTCAATTTGATTATTTGAATCACAAAGAAAATGGAAATAAATTAACCTTCTGTTTTTGTAGATCTTAATTTTCCAGTAGATTTTACACAGAGCGACTCTGGCCATGTTATCTGTGCAGGGGAGGAGAAATCTTCCAAGAATGAAACTTAATCACTTAGTATGGTGGTTTCATCAAAAGAGGCCTGATTGCTTTGACTGCAGCGGCCTGTAATGTTTCTCATTCAAGAGCTTCTCTTTGTTTCCAAAAAGAACCGATAAACAATATTCCTCACAGTAAAATCCAAGTCACTTCTTTGCACTGTGTTCAGTTCACTGCGAAAAATCACAGTCTTATCAAATTGATCTTGTCTGTAATAGGGTCCTAAATGCCTTACTAAAAGCTCCAGGACCCTGTGATTATTTCCACCTTGTTTGACTTGATTTTTTTTTCTTTTTTTTTCACTTTTTCATTTTTGGTTTGTCTGTATGT
>JAVQJX010058226.1:0-10739 GCA_036025115.1 Ambassis agassizii
TCATATTATGGTTTTATTACTTAATTCTATTAGTATTCTATTATGTTCATATTTTATCATTGTGGATGGCACTGTTTTTATTAACTCTATTCACACTAATTTCCTCAAATATGTCATACTAATGCACTCTCAGTCTACAACTGGGTAAACACAGCAGGACTGTGTCACCACCTGTGCATCAACTCTGCAGGAGTTTTCTCATGAAGCTGAGAGTTTGATCTAAAACCTTAAGAAGTGGATACAATAAATATGATGATGCTTCCTGATACTGATCTCTCCATATAAGGCAGAGGCCTTTCCTTTCATGACATGAGTGAAGTTAAACTGTGTTGAAGCACTCTCAATGCAGCTATTGTTTAGCAGTGTGACATTTTAAAACCTTTTTACATGCTCCCTGATGTAATGATGTCATCATTGATGAATCCACTGGTGACACAGAGAGCGTCAGTCAGCGTCTGACATCTCCTTCTTACTGGCTGATGTTTATCTGTCTCATTTCTTATTACATCCTGTTTTTAGCCCTCTCCTTCTTTTCTCACAAACAGAAGCAAAGCAGCAGTCTTCACTTTTTCTTTTTTTCTTTTTTCAGCTCTCTACTATTGTTTTTAGGTTGACCTTTAACCCTTTGCAGCATAACAGGTTCGGTGGCTGTCACCTGTGCTGAGCTGCTATGTAAACCAGCTCCATGCATGTGCGCTTGTGAGTGCGTGACCTCCTGCAGCTCTACTTTCCCTTGGCTCAGCCATTCTTTTCCCAGCTGACCATTCAGCTGTTGCCAACACTTGTCCACTTGATAACTGTTACCGAGCTCACATCTCAACACGCTGTTTTACTAGCAGTAATGATTTTAAAGGAATCCGTTCGCTTCTGTTTGGCATGGAATCCTGAATAAATAGAATATTTTTTGTGGATTTAAATCAAGAAAATGTTTTAATCGCTATCATTAATTAGCCACACAATCCCTTTCCGCAAGCTCATAGTTAGAGTTTAGGCACATTTGTGGTTGATTTCTTGCTTAAACTTTGGCACACAAGTGATTCTTAATTGGACTCATTTGAAAGATTTGATTTGTTGTTAGCACAAGACTTTAATTTGTGTTCATTTAAACTGTCTAGTTGACCATAGAAACAGGACATAAGGATGCATCCATCCCCTCTCCTCCTCCTCCTCCTTTCTGCCCCCACTAGAGTCGATCCATCATTCTCTGTCCTAACAGCAAACAGCTCACATCCGCTCCTGTGTGAAAATCTAAGTGTTCACTTCCTACCTATCCGTCACACCAACTATTATCCTCCTCATTTAGACATCCATCAAACGTCACATGTTCAATTACACAATCTATCACGCTCCGCACTTGGTTGATGATCTTCGTCACCCCCACAGTGTGTGTATGTGTGTGTGTGTTTCCTTCACATTCTGGAGGGCATGGCCTCTTCTGCTTTAGATGGCTGAATTTAGACAGGAACCATTTTTTTTTTACCCTGCTCTCATCCTAAAGGCTGCAGCCCAGGTCAGAGGTCAGAGAGGGGGTTGGTTCTGGTTGCCAAGGAGGAGTCAAGCGACAAGTCAAAAGCACTGATGCTCATTGGACTGTGCAAACAGCAGATCTGCCTCCATGACAGGCCCTGAGAGCAGATTGTATTATCACAATCAGACAAGGAGCGAGTGTTGATGAATTGTATAGAATGCACAACAACACGCTCATTCAGCGGGAAGATTAAGTAAAAATAGGTGCAGTGGCGGGACGGGGCTTTGTCATTGAGATCTGCTCTGACTACAATGTGATTGTATCATTCACTCACACCAACCAGTTCAATGTCAAGCATTAAGAAAATAAGATAGATTTTAACTTTCTGCCATGACATCATGAGAAAGTTGTACCTCTGTACCACACAAGGCCTACTGTTGCCATGGGGCCCGCTGGAAACGGTGCTGAGGATCCCTGTAAAATGAAGGTTGTTGGGGGAAGGGGACACCAAGGCGAGTAAATAAAAGTGCCATTTGCAGTGTGTTTGCTCGATGTCCTCCATGCCAAACTGAGGGCTCCCCAACGCCGTCTCTGGGCGCCGTGTGAGCTAACATCCACTCATTGAGAAAGAGGACAACATGGGACAAAAGGAAGGAGGAGACAGGGCATTGACAAACAGAAATAATTAGTCATAATGCAGACAAGAGACAGGAATCTACACGATAAAGCCTCAACTGCTGTATGTTTCTGATACCAAACGTCTGCCAACTTCAAAACTAACCAACCCTGATCCCAAAGCATTTACTCAG
This sequence comes from Ambassis agassizii, assembly GCA_036025115.1. NCBI lineage: Eukaryota > Metazoa > Chordata > Actinopteri > Ambassidae > Ambassis > Ambassis agassizii. Next base: position 2,278 of record JAVQJX010058226.1, read on the forward strand.
CTGGAGCACATAATCCCCCCCCCCCTTTGATACCTGATATTGAGACATGCAGGCTCATGCTGTGACCCCGTCACTGGATTTTACTTGAGACACCCAACACCCCTGAGGCTTTAACACTGCTAGCGCTGCTTTGTTAGCTGGAGGCGGGGCTACGGGTGTATTTCATGAAACTCATGACCCCATTGGGTTGACCCTCACATTCACAATAAAGAACTCTACAGACAAAACTAGTAACATGAAATGTCCCATTGGGATCACATAATGAAGAAAAAACTATGGAAATGTATGCTAAACACATAGCAGCTTAAGATGACATAATCAATTTAGTCAATTTGTGCTGAAAAAAATTTTTTGTATGTTTTTTGAATGTACTTTTTATGATGTTTTTTGTAGTGTTAATGTTTGATGGGACTGTGTCAGGAGCATCAGGTGTCTGAACACATGCAGAATATGCAGGCACTATTTATTATTATTTATTCTTTATTAGTTAGCATAATGATAGCAGATTGCATGCAGAATGGACTTGTGTTTTACTTTTCTTTTATACTCTCTGAGTTGGTGGTTTGATGCCTTTCCCTGGCTGCATGTGAACGTGTCCTTGGACAGCTCTTATTTTTTTGCATCATTGGTGTGTGAATGTGTGTGTGTGCTTGTGCATGCAAAGGGTTAATGTGAAGTAAAGCGCTGTGAGTAGGTTGAAAAGTGGCGTATTAATACATTTCAAATCTCCTCCTTTCATGATCAGAGTCCACATCATGTTTCTTTTCTGTTGCTGTGTTTCCTCTAAAATAACAAGAGGTCAAAGTTTCCTAATAAACAAAATAAAAATGATTTTAAATGTGGTAAACTATCCCGAGGCGTTTGAAGGTCTTCACTGCAGCTGCAGAGTGAGTTGTGTCTCAGTGTGGGTGGCTGCTCTCTGGCTGCTGGGGCGGTGTGTTTATGTGTGCTGGGGTTTAGGGCCACGCGCACACATACACACATGAGGAGGGGAGAGGGAAAAAAAGCCACAGAGAGACTATTGATTCGGGCTAATCAAGGCAGTGGCGTGTAGAGGGGGTGAGGGGAGCTGCACACGCATGTGTGTGTGTGAAGTCAACACATTCTCCACATTCCAGCACTTCCCAAAGAAGCGTAAAATATTAGCCGCTGGCCTCCCCTCACTGCTGGGGTTCTCCTGCTCTGTAACTGCACTGTCCTGCTTCATGTCAAGTCACTGTGCAATTTGCATGGCAGCACTTTTTTTCTTCTTTGTTAATTCCACCCACAAGATGACCATGCACTGACTTCTGACTGAATCATGCACACACCATGACAAAGACTGCACGTATTCACACTGATCCACCTCAACTGGTAACACAACAAAATCTGACCTCACCCATAAAGTTTCAATTGATCGCATGTGAGCAGGAGATTAAATGAATGCATGGCACCAAATCCCTCTAAAGAACTGCACACAGTGTAAGTCACTGCACAAAGTTACTGTAAGACTTACTGATCACTGTTTTCTGAATATTTGTCTTGTAGATGACATGATTATTCCATTAAAAGTATTTGATGGACATGAACATAAATGATTTTTGTGCAAAAGTGACATCCAGGACAGGATAAGTGGAGGACCCGTCACCCATCAATCCCTAATGACCCTCCTCTTCCTCACGGTCTTAAAGCGAGCGAAAAGGTTCACACTAAGGCATTGTTACCATAGAAACACTGTTTGCATTTCCCAGTGAGCAATTCCAGGACCATGGCTTTCAGCTGGAATTCAGACAGTCTGTTCAATGCACAGTGCTGTCTGGAAAAGTCATTGTCTACATGGGGCATTTTATTGAAAAGGCATTCTAGGTACGTTTCCGTTAAAAGTGAAAAGGCAGACAAAAAAAGATGTCATCTTAACTAACCCTGCTCTCCGGCTGAATCATCTGGAGTAGCACAGCAGAGAAATCCAACAATCTGATTGGTTCCTCGTGTGATGAGAAACAAAAACCTTAGTTTAAAGAGCAGACTTACATATGCCAATCAAAATTAAGGAGTGCGGTCGGAGAGTGCTGCTTTATGCCCGGTCACAGGGCTGCATTCAGGTCTGTCTCTCTCTCTCTCTCATACCAGGCTGCAGCGCTAGAACAAAGAGGCCTTTCACATTGACCTTGACACACGGCCACCCCATCACCACAGGAACCAACACTGAGGAATCCACCCGATATCAATCTCTTGGTGCCCCTGGAAGACAGGCGCAGCTCAGGGCTGAGGTGAGGAGACTAATACACATCATATGACATGGGTTTTACTTTCTATAGTCATAATAATAATTCAAAGAGACCAGTGTGTAAGGGAATAAAAGCTTTTATTCTCAAGGGCAAAAAAAAACATTTTTTTGGTTTGTTTTTCTTTTCTTTTTTTTACAATTGTACAACCTGAAAAAAAAATCACATGAATCCAGGCATTAAATTGCAAACCATTTTTTAAACAAAATAAGAGACTTTGACTTTTTACATTTCTGTTGTAAGAAAAATTCAAAACTGTACATCAAGCTTTTTACAAAGCACAAAGAGCTTCGAAATGTACAATATTTCACATTTTATACACATAAAACCAAAAAGGAGTTCTGCTACATTTAAAACCTCTGCAGCTCATCGTGCAGTCCAAACACATTCCAACTGTGTGCACAGCCAGCGTGCTGCTCGGCAGCGTTCGGGAGCTCTGTCCGTTGTGTGCACGCAGCGGGAGAGGAGGCTCCGTCACTGGGACAGTCTGTCAGTCTCTCCTTAGTGAGGATTTATTTCCAACGAGGCGCCCCATGCTCACTCAGTGTCCACATGACAGGGGTTGGTGCCCTGCTGCTGTGCCTCGTGATACAACCGCAGGAAGTCCTTGTAGCGTGGGGCGCAGCCCATCCAGGCCTCCCCGAACCTCACCGTCCCAGTGAACAGGAACTCTCCGTCTCCTGACTTCACCCCACACTGAAGGGGCATCTTGATCTGACCGCTCCATTTCCGCACCCTCACTCCTCCAGACGTGAACACGTGGGTCTTCTGTCTGTAGAGGCGGCTGATCTCCACGGCGACAGACGAGTGATCCTCTTGCTGGTCCACCTTCTTGATGCTGCCCCGTGCCACTGGAAGCAGGAAGGTTTAGATTTTATGAGTTTTCAATTCAGCCTCTCATAGCAGGAAAGCAGAGACTTCTTCCAGAAATCTGTTACTTACCAAAGTCATTGGTGCAGACTGCTAGAAGCATCTCGGCATCACTGCAGGGCTGACAGTGTGCTGCAGAGGAAACGGAGGAAACAGTCAGGAAAGGTGACAAAAAGCTTCTCCACAGCTTCACAGTGCTGACTTATCTACATTGAGAACAACAGCTCCTTAAATACAGGCGCACACAAACACTTTCATTTCCATCCTGATTAGATTAGCAAATGAAGCAGGATTCAGCCATTATGATCTTTTACACAAAACTGAGCTGAAAAGCATGATCTAATAGTAAACATGAGCACCAAAAAATGGTCACGGGAGCCATTTAGTCAGCTTTAGTCAGATACTCCATGACAAACAAGGACCAGATGAGTAAGACGAGGAGAGGCTGCATCTCCGGCCTGACCTCTCTTAGAGGGGACAGAGGAGAAGAATAAAGTCAGCAGAGGGAAAATAATTTGATGTAAAAATGAAATTTAAAGTCGGCCACAGGCAACATTTCATCTTTGCCTGATGGCTATAGAGGAACGCGCTTCTCCAGACTGTTTTATGGCAGGAGAAAGGGCCCTAAATGCGAGGAGTGGAGTCAGTGATTAGTTGACTCAGGTGGTCCTGTGGCTAGTCAGGACCATGTCTTTATTAGCCTCAGAACTGCTGTGGTTTTCTTTAGTGGGGGTGACACACATGGGGCAGGCAAGGCCCTTATTTTTAGCCAGCTCATCTGAAGCTGTGCACAGGGGTAAGGGACTATTATGTTTAAGGTCAGCCAGTGTAGCAATACAAGGCACTGCTCCACTACTACAGAGGTCAGGGGTCAAACAGGCACAAACTTAGATGGCTTAGGAACAGCTGGACAGCTGGGAGACTTCAGAGAGGCCGACCTCGCCCAGAGCCTGGAGCAGAGTGCAAGCTCACTTTGAAGTGAGCCTCAGCGTGAGGCGGAGGAACCAGCCGAGGCCTAAACCTAAGAGGAGTGCTTTTATTTCCCTTTGCTCCAAAGCAGAGCCGAGCAGAGCGGGGCTCACATGTCAAACATGAAACAGAACCACAGGAATGGGCTGAGAGCCGAGTCAGCATCTCTTCCTGGCCCGTGCACACGCAGCGCCACTCTGATCAGAACCACTTCACAGGGGCAGGCAGGGATGAGGGATGGGGAGGAGCAGCGGCCACATTACAGTGTCCCTGCAACATCTGGGCCCTGATGCATTCCACTGTAATGGAGCGCAACTTGCTAATGCCGCTCGGCACAGGCAGAAACCACTTCAAACAGCCAGGAGAGGGAGAGAGGAAGATATATGAACGGGAGCAGAATGAAAAGGAAAATAGTCGAATGATAAATAGACAAGAAAGAAATGAAGAGGTAGGAAATAGTGGGACTGAGGGAGAATAATTTAAGCGGATTGAAAGGGAGGCTGGGGGAGTGACAGCAAGAAGAGAAGAAGGAGTGGAGGGAAAAATAAGCCTATATGCTCCTAGAAGTTCCTCCCAACATCTGGCTGGAGATGCATTCCAGCTTGATGGTGAGCAACTCAATCCCAGCACAGCGGGCCGGAGCGAAAGAAAGAGACAGAAAAAAAAAAAAGACGAAGATGAGAAGAAGCAATCAATCCACCAGTCAGGGCTTCAGATGACACGAGACCACTGTCTTTGTGAATCATCCCAGCACTATCTCAGGCCACAGCGGAGCACCAGATTAGAACGCAGATGTGGTCAAAACAACCTTCCACATTTTTAACCCTATCCCTTCCCTCTCGCTGTTGGTGCCAGATAATGACGCAGGATGTGGATATGTGAACCAAGAGAGCTGTAAAAACAGATGTGGGTCTGATACTGCTCATATTTTGCTTTAGGTGGAAAAAAAAACACACAGTTGCGCAGCTTGAAAATGTGCAGGTTTGGCAGGTACGCAGCGTGAAAATAGATGGCTGTTTTTCATCGGAGGCCCTCTGTTTGGCTGTGCCCCTCCATACACAAGCCAAAAAAAGAAAAAAAGAAGCAGCTTACTGCAGAGCTCTCAAGTCAGATCTGAAGGTGATGTTTTTAAAAAAAAAAAAAAAAAAAAAAACTACATTTTGATTAAATCAGTCAAAGTTTGATGGAAAATTGACTTTTCCAAAACCAAAATGTACAGACAATGCTACTAGAAAAATAGACTTTGGCTTCAGCATTAGCAGTATGCTGGAGCAAAAGCTGAGTTTCCTACTATTAGAGTCCAACTTAATAAAAGTTTCCACCAGTAGATGGCTGCATTTAGTGTGCAGCACACACCACAGGGACAAAGCACAAAGCAAGTCTAGAGGGAATCAATCAAAAGCAAACCTTTTGAATGGATCTGGATTTGGGGGATTTCTAATGCTGTAACACATGACAAATTTGTCTCTTACCACTAAGTGCGTGTGCCTCTGCTCCCTGCCGGTTGCTGACCAGCTCGTACTGGAACGCTGTGATCCGTCGGCTGATGTCCATATGTGGGACGGCCTCGATGAACAGCGCCCCCTCTTGAATGCTGAAGCAGTGCACTTTGCCTTGAGCCTGGTCCTCCTCGCGGAGCAGCAAACGCAGCTTACCGTTGCGGTCCAGGTAGATGTTGGTACCGGTGGAGTCTGCTGAAGGTTTGATGCAGACAGAGAGGCGAGCGGCAGCCGGGGACACCATGTTGGGCCGGAGGTTGACGATGATGGCACCAGTGGGGTAAAGCCACTCCAATGAGCCTTGGGAGCAACGTAGGTAGACCTGCTCCACATCCTGGGTGTGGCCTTCATGGGTCAGGCCACTGGAGAGAAACAAAAGGTTCAAATGTCAGCTTACTAAAAATGACAATTTTTGTTGTGATTCTTCTCCACACAGTGATTTATCCACTAACCTAAAAATAATGTTATGGTTGTTTAAAGCTCAAATTAAGTGACCAAGGTGAAGCCCTCTGGCAGACTGTATGGACATTAGACCACATTCCTCCTACGGCATTAAGGCCGTGCGCAAGACTGGCTGCATGACCAGTCACGAGCCGGAGCAGCCAAAGTGACCTCAGCTCCAGCACACACTCCCCACACCACATTGTTCCACCCAGAGCTTTGGCAAAACGCAGCGCTGACAGGCTGCCTTTGGGAAGAGTTTCGGAGGGAGAAATGGATGAATGGAGGGACATAGGGGCTTCTGGGCAGACAACAGCAGCAACAGTAGCCGAGCCTGCTGCATGCAAGTGCAAATGCAGGTCACGCACCGAACCTCCCCTTGCTTTCAAGCCACCAAAGAGACTGGAAGAGACTTGTCCGGGCAGCACTTCGGACTCTGGCGCCAGCATGACAAAATGACTCCCTCCAAGAACTTAATGCCTGGTCAGGGTATGAAAACTCCAGTCTGTCAGTCATTCTGTGGCAAAGCCAGAGGCAGGAAGCCATCAGCAGTCTACCAGTGTGCGCATGCCAAGCTAGTGGTTTGACTCCGGAGGAGAAACGCCCAGTTTCCTGAAAATGAGATGCTGAAATTCAAATGTGCCATAGATCTAAAGCAACACATGGCACATGCTGAGCATATGTAAGCTCAAGACCCATAACCAGGCTCTCCTCAGCATGCCTCTAATTAAGTTCTTTCTAACTTCATCACTTCTGCATGCAATTAAAGGAGATTAGCCAAGAGCCTCACTAATGAAGAACAGATTACTGGTGGAAAAGCTCAAAGTATGGCCTTCTGACAGGAGGATGAAAAACAAAACCGCACTATTTGAGGCAGAGCAGAGTGCAGAAAACATTTCTACAGATGTTTTAATGGGAGGTTCCAGTATTTTCTGCCTGAGGTTCAAAAATCTGTTCAAAAATCTGTTAAAGAAGTCTGCATGTAATTAGTATTTTATGTGGAGGATTGTATCCCATGGAAAAACAATGTGGGCATTATGAGATGTAAATTCACTCTTAATTTTCCATTATGAATATATAATACAAATAAAAAAATATAAACTTTAAGCATGTTCACAGATATTTCTTGAAGTGGCGTCTTATTTTGAAGGAATCATTCTGTCATTGAGAAATCCGTCGCACAAACACACCCGTTTCTGAAACTACACTGATTTTCACAACATACAAAATGTGAGTTAAAACTACATCCAACATTTCGTACAGCATTTACAAATCGCTCTGTTGAAGCTCACCTGCCCTTCCAGCTGCACTGGTCGCTTGAGTACTGGCAGAAAGAAGTCCGACAGAGGAGAAGGAGAAGGAGAAGAGGCAGCAGAGAGGCCAGCATCGGGGTGAGCATGTTTATCTCGCCTCACTTCGCCTCTTCTCGGGTGAAACTATGGTCAAATCCGCCGCCGTCTTTCCCGCTACATAGCGTTTCCATGTGCTCCCGGTCCGCTTTCGTCTGCTCCCCGGGGCTTCTCCTTTTATTCTCGGAGCGTTGAGCTGAATAAAAGCGGCTTTTCAGAGCGTGCCGGAGCGCTCCGTCCTGACAGCCCTGCGTAAAATGTGGAGTGAGCTGAGCTCCGTCTCTCTGCAGCACGGACTGCTCTCCACGTCACACCCCATCCACAGCAGTTTATCACGTATGCTGCGTTCAAGCGCTCCACTGATGCTCGGATTTGAAGAAATCGCGTTATAAAAATGACACCTGGATTGCATTTTTAGATTGGAAAGTTTTCTGTAAAAGATAAAAAAAAATAAATAAATAAATAAACGGCAATATTGTGGTAAAGTCAAAGAAAAAAAATAGACAAGTACCTTCTTTGTTTTGTTTACCTAAAATAGCGTCTATTACTATTAGATGATTAAAAGTTATTTAAAAGCTCTAATTATTTATAAGAATTTTCTTAATTTGGCATTACATCTTTTTTCACATTATCATGGATTTTTGGAGTAATTTTAGGCTTATATTAATTATCTGGTGATTGCCTGCTAATAACTGGGATAACTTACATTTATCCCTGCAGGGTGGTAAACTGTAATCTCAGATTGTTTCAACCTTCTGAATGATCTGGATGACTGAGAATCTTCATCAACAGGTAAACTGGTTGGTAAACTGTCCCTTATCTTTTTTAGAAGTGTTGCTCAACTCATCTGACATTTAGCTGAAAGAATTCTGACAACACTTGAACGCCTCATTAAAGCTGTCTGGAAAGGACAAACAAAAGTGCTGCTTGTTGTTATGTGCAGGTTATTAAATAATATTTACTACATATATCACCGGGCTAAACTTAAAACATAGCAGAATAGACATACATTTTGTGTAGCAACTGCATTGATCTTTGATTGCTGTTGATGTATATGATTAATCAGAGTT
>JAVQJX010058241.1:0-26116 GCA_036025115.1 Ambassis agassizii
TCTACTCTGTATAACAGGCTGAACCAGGTTATTGAATGGATATCTTTTGCTTTTAACAAGTCAGGCCCAAAACACAACAAACACTATGTCGGCTCAACCTATGCCCTACTATCCTGTATGTATTTCCTGTTAGAAATCAGTGGAGTGTATCTGTGGTACCTGCCACATGTTTTGAACATGTACTGTTGGTGTGTAGGATTCTTATTTGTATGTCTAAGCCTATATAAGGCAGATATTTTCCTAATCCCCGCTGTGCTGCTCACTGAATGTTTAGCATTCCATCTTGGCGAAGGCGTTTCCTGTCAACATTAAAGTTCAAAAAAAGTTTTTAACTTTCGATCCGTATGAGCCAAAAACAAGAAACAAGTTTTCTCAGTGGAGCCAAGTTTCCTTTTCTTTCTGTCTTCCAAAGTTGTACGTTTTTTTTTTTAATGAATTATGACATTGATTCAGCTGATAAATAAATCATCAGTAGATGTATAATGACATGCAGGAAGAAAGGGGCATGGCTCACACAGAAAGGGAAGAGCAAACAGCAGTGTTGATAGTATAGCTCCAACGTTCACAGATCGAATTTACATAGATACAGTGGGAGGTGTGTGAGTGAGACGGCAGGTGAGCAGCTATCAAAAGAAACGGGAAAGGAGTTTTTAAAAAGAAATGAGTTAATGACTTTCCTTGTGCAATTCACGTCTGGGCATATGCCATCGTTTCAAATGTATGGGTGTGACTATGTTTACTCAAGTCTGTGTTAGTGTAAACATTATCATGTAGTCCCTCCAGTGTGGAGGCATGACAACATCAGAGTGAAGAAGTTTTTGGACAGACTGTTGCAGCTCTGCTGTGATTTCTCTAGAATAGCCTTAAGGGCATCATCTTTGACGAGTGTGTGCTTTGTTAACGCAATGTGTGTTCCTCACAGGCAACTCCATCTCCTTTTTCCTGTGTGATATGACATCGCAACTTGGTTACAACAAAAGCTCAAACTCCACAGCAGACGGTTGACATCTGCTCAGGTAGGATATGCAGAAGTTTTGATCCAGCATGTTCATTATTATGAAAGAACTTGAGCTGATCTGTGCAGCACAGCAACATGTGGAAAGCAGATGTGTAGAGGAAGCCTCTTAAAGCGCTGACGCAAAAGCGCTGGAGTTATTTTCTCTTGTATCGCTTCTCTTGTATCACTATAGAAACAACAGATAAAACGAAAGAATGTCCAAAGAATGGAGTTAGCTGATCTAGCTATCTCATATTTGTCACTACAGCTGTTAAACTGAAGAGGCTGTTTAAATTGAATACATGGAAGTTCAGTAGGAAGGCTTGATCTTTAATGGCAGTCTGGTGTTAGCTTGCAGTGGAATCCCCTTTTCAGACGGATGTGTCAGTTACAAAAAGAAAACAATGACTTTTTTTTGCAGCAGCCCAGAGCCTCCTTGCATCATACCTTAAAGATACTACTAGACCAATAATTCAGATGATAAAGATGAATGAATCTTACAGTTTGATAGAGTTCTGATTTCAAAGTATTATTTCAAGTCAAATAGTAGTATTACAGTAAGCACAAAACAAGAAAACGACATTATCTAAATAAGAATATATAAGAGGAAAAAATGTAACCTATCACCTCCTACTCAAACAATGGTCTCTTTGCATATTAAATGTTTTCATATGTCATTGCAAAGTAAGCACAGGTGTACTTAATAACTAATGATTGCTGCATCTCATGTAGTTTTCCCATTTGTAGTATTGTGTACATTAAAGGGGCCTAAGCCAACCATGTGAAATCCAGCCACCGTTAAATGAATTGCCAACGTCCATTTCATTTCAAAATGTGGTTTATGTAAAAAGGTCATCAAGTCATTGATTAATGGTAGCATCCTATATTGTGATGATGCCACAATATGTAAGCCAGAAGCAATAATCATTCATAAGTATCTTTCTGACTAAGTCATAAATTATATGGCTTAGTATTGCACAGCCACTCCCAAAACAAAGTCCACAGTAATAAGTATGTAGCATAATGCTTTGATGCTAATTAGGAGCTTGATTTTGTTGGATGTATTGCTGTGAGTACCACAGTGACAAGTGATCTTCTTTGTTATACTAAGGAGTTTTTTTTTCTTCCTTGGAAAAAAAGGTGCCATTGAAAAGGATGGCTGCGCAGGTGGAGGTTCAAACCGGGGAGGTAGGGAGGACGGTGGCAGGAGGACGACTTCATCTAAGTCCCCTGACCGACTCCAGCAATAAGAGCCTCATTGAGATCCCCTCTATTAATCCGTCCCATATCATTGCATCAGAACCTAGCAAACCTGTCCCAGGCCCCAAACCGCGCCTCACCCCTAAACCTTTTGCCGTGGATAAGAATCCCACTATTAAGCCCATATTGGCCCCTAAACCCCAAACCAAACCTCGACCAGAGTCCACTCGCCTTTCTGGATATAAACCAGAGCTTCCAAGCAGTCTAAAACCACAGCAACCAGCTGCTCCTGGCAAACCCAGGCCATTATCAAACAACCCCAGCCGTCCTTCCCCTACCACCTATAAAACATCGAATAAGTTAAACGCTGGACAAACAACGAAGCCAGTAGTTCAGCCATTTAAACCAGCCCCTCCTCTTGAACCTGGAGACCCCAGCAAACCCGTTCCCGCTGTGCGAGGAGAGCGACAGAGATCTGCTTCATCAAGTTTTTCCAATAGCTTTAAAAAACCTCCTGCAGCAGAGTGGTCTGGATCCACTAAGAATGAAGATGAGAGGGGGCAGAAGACACAGAATAAAGGTGGAACCTCGATTACCAGAGCTAAGTCCATGGGTTTTCTTGTTCAGGTAGGGCTGGAGGAGGAAGAGAAAGCACAGTCTGGGGTTTCTGTGCCACTGCGGCCCCAGCCCAGAGGCTCCAGGCCCAGACCTGTATCGGCTATTTTCCCGGGCAGTCCTACTAAGACAGAGACACCAGTTCCAGCTCCTCGCTGGATAGGAAGACGGCCCCTTTCAGCTGATCTGACATCCAAGTTTGAGTCTCTTGGTCTTTCACTTCACCGTAAAAGTCCTAAAGCAGATACCAAGGAGAATACTCCAGAGGAAAAGGCAGTGCCACAGAGAAAAGAGCAAGATAAAACCCCCATCAGTGCCACCACACAATGTTCTGATGGCATTGCAATTCCTGCCCTCCCAGACCAAAGCAACACAAAGACAGAAGAATCAGCTGTTAACGAGCCTGATGAGGACAAGCGTCACGCCAGCATCAAGTCGCGAATCAGTCTTCTCCTGGATTCGTCCTCCTCTCCTGGGGGCGGAGTCATCAGCCAGGGGTCCGATCCTCACTCTCCAGTGCAGCTAGTCCATGAAATGGAACCACAGGTGGGAGTTAAACAGCTCATTAAGCAGCTGACAGAAGATTCAACACCAACTCAGAGCCCCATCATGAAACCTGCACTGAAGCCCCGCCCCTTACCCCTGGATCTAACTAAAAGGTAAGAGATGCTCTTTATGTCCATTTTGGCTTGGGTTTTTTTTTTGTTCTGTCTTTGTCCAGGAGTTCCATTGTCATGCATGGCTTTTGTCTTGTGTGATGTATGTTCATCAGGTTTTCATCCGAGAGGTCACCAGACCTTGTTTCCCTCACTGAGGCAGCAGACCGCCATGAGATCAGCAAAGATCAGAGGAGGGTAAGAGAGGGACTGAGCCTTTTAGGGCTTCTTCCTGGGTTCAGTCTTGCAGGCAAACAATAATAGTGGGAAGCTGTGGGTGTGAAAAATCTTTCACTTGCTAGAGTTGAATTACAGTGTTTTATTTATGCATATAAAATCACTCAACAATAAAGAACATTATTTTATATATGTATTAAGCAGCATTTAAATTTCCTAGACCAATGCTCTCAGATAATTTCCATAGAGGAAATGGGGCGTAGATATACAAAGCTGTGAAACCCAAGACGGCATCCCCAGTGGCTGCATGTAATGAAACACACAGAAGAGATGACTGGGAAAAGGTCAATACAGAGAGGCTTTGATTACCACCTCCACCACACCCACTGTTATGAGGCCAGCAGAGAACAAGGGGATTCCATTTGTGTGCTGACAGCAGCTCACTCAATCACTCCAAGTCCTTTGTGTCCCACATTTTCTCCTGCTCTGTTGTCTTGTCACATTTACTTTTCCAGGAATAATTTTTTTAAAGCGTGTATTTCTTTTTCATTAAGCCTTTGTGTGTTAAACTTGGTGATTTTCAATATATGAGCATGCTACTATTAAGACATTTCAGTATATCTCTTAATCTTTCTTAGACTGAGGAGGCAGCTGTCACTCCAAGTGACCAGAAGACAATTTGGGATTTCAAAGATTCACAAGAGCAGCTCAAAAAGGCTTCCACGCCTGAAGAGCCCGAGGCAGGGCAGACAGATGGCACCGCTTCCAAAGAAAGCGGCCCTGCCGGTGAAGTACAGACAGTGCGAGCGTCCTTATTTGAAAATGTGGTCGAGAAGCGCAGCGTCCTGATGATGGACGACGAAGACAAATCTGAAAACACTACCAAGGATTCTCTCGGCAGCCCGTTGTTTGATAAGAGGAGAGATCCAGAGGATGGTGGAACACTGGTTACCGCCACCTACAAAGAACCTGTATCTCCATCTAGTCCTCTGAGGGTGTTACATGCTTTTGACATGGTGCAGGCAGTGGCAGAGAACAGGGCAGTCAGTGAGAGCGTGCCTTCTGCTCTGAGGGAGGATAAGGCAATGACGCTACGGACCAGGCGCTCGGAGGGGAGCAGGCCGACAATAGAGAGGCCTGGTCCATCACAAGGACAAGCAGCAGAACCAGAGCCACGGTACCTGAGAGTAGGAGCTTTACAGAAATGGACCACTACAGGTTTTGAACAAGATTCAAGTATGGAGATACTAACAGAATCCCAAAAAGAAGCTTTGGCTAAGGACACAGACAGGCAAGATGAAGCGGCTGCAGCTGCTAAACGTTTGAAAATGTTACAGACAGAAGAACAGACGAAACCCAGGGCAACCTACTTTGCTTTGACAGGTCAAGTACTGGAGCCAGCTTCTCCTGGAGATGTAGGAACAAGCTTTAGGGACATGACTGTGCCCGTTGATGATTCCTCTGTGAGGTCCGCTCTCAATGGCTCACAGGGGAAAGTTCTTCCTATAAGGAGGAATCCATCATTAGATGAAGCTTTTGGAAAAAACGCTCAAGAGCTTTTTGAAGAGTTGACGATGAAAGGCCATGTGGCTTCCAGGGAAATCAGATCACCAGTGGAGGGACAGACGAAAGAGGAAGCCGAAAAGAAAAAGGAAAGGCAAAAGGCAAAAATGAAAGAGCTCGAAAGGGAAAAGCAGAGACAGCTGGAAATGGAGAAACAAGTGAATTTAGAATTCGCACGGATGAAAGAGAGGGAGATGCAAAGAGAATATGAAAGGCAGCGACAAAAAGCATTTGAAAAGGAGAAACAAGAATTTGAAGAGAAACAGCATGCACTGGAAAGGCAGAAACAGATTGAACTTGAAAAGCAGAAAGTGCAGGAACAAGAGAGGGAAAAACAGAAGGAAGTGGAAAGAGCAGAGAAGCAGCGAGCACTGGAAAGGCAGAAGCAAATAGAGCTGGAGAAGCGAAAACTGCAAGAATTTGAGGAGAAGCAGAGAGAACTTGAGAGACAGCGGCAACTGGAGAGGGAAAAGCAACGAGAACTGGAGAGGCAGAAAGAGACTGAAAAACTCCAGGAAAGGGAAAGACAACGTGAAAAGGAGAGGCAAAGACAAAGGGAGGAAGAGAGGCAGAGGGAGCTGGACAAAGAGAGGCGGCTGCTGGAACTCCAGAAGGAGAAACAGAAAATGGAGGAACTGGAGAGACTTAAAGAGATAGAAAGACAACAGCTGTTAGAGTTTCAAAAACAGAAACAGAAAGAAAAGGAGAGGCAGCAGCTGATAGAACTGGAGAAGCAGAGACTAAGAGAGAAGATGGAGAGAGAACAGGTGGAGAAAATCAGACTGATGGCCTTAGAACAGGAAATGTTAAGAATGAAAGAACTGGAAAAAGAGAGGGGAAGACAAAGAGAGATGGAGAGGGAGCGCCAGAAAGAGATTGAGAGGGAAAAGCAGAGAGAGCTGGAGAAACAGAGGCAAAGAGATATAGAAAGACAGAGACAGCTGGACATGGAGAAACAGGAATTAGAAAACCAGAAGCTGAGACAACGAGAGCAGGACAAGGAACGGCAGCGGAAAGAGGAGTTGGAGATACTGAAAGAGATGGAGAGAAGACAGCTTTTAGAGTTTGAAAAGCAAAAGCAGGCCGAAAGGGACAGACAACAAATTTTGGAGTTTGAGAAACGCAGACTGAGGGAGAAGATGGAAAGGGAGGAGGCGGAGAAGCTGAGACTCCTGGCAAAACAGCAAGAAGCAGAGAGGCAGCGAATCAAAGAGAAGCAGAGGAGGGAGGAGCAGGAGAGGCTGAAGCTGGAGTCCTCGCCTCTGAGGCCCAAAGTGGTGGATTTGGACTCCGTGCTCAGAAATGAGCAGGTGTCCAAGAATACATCTCCACGCAGTGATGCTGCCACACGCTGGAAGGAGCCTTACAAACCTGCCATTCTTGACATCGACTCCTTCACGTCTCAAGCTCAGCTCTCCCCTAGTAAAGACTTTCCCGTCTCCAACATTCAGGGAGTGGATCCTGAGTTTGGAGCTAAGTTACTGCCCACACCCGAGAGAGATGTTAGCTGGAAGGTACCAACACAGACTTCGGTAGGTTTCTCAAGCCCAGTATGGACAACATCTCCTCAGGATCCGTGGGAGCTGCGGCCCATGGAGATGTCTGTGGACAATCCTACAGTTGAACCCAGAAAGCATGCCAACAAAGTCAGCCCGGAGCAGCTCCTCCTCAGGCAGGAGGAACAGCTTGTGGCTCCGCACAGGCCCAGGTCTGCTGTCCTGGAGCTGTCACTCTTCACGACCCCCTTTTCAGGGACAGAGGCCAAAACGAGCTCTCAAAGTGGACTCTTCAGCACCACTACCACAGAGCAGATATGGTTGCCCAGAGAGCCACAACCTCCGGGCAACAGGGGAGAGGTACAGAGCCACAGGAGATCACAGGGATCCCAGGTGAGTCAGACTGATCCACCGAGTACTGTAAAAAAATGTTCATGATGGGCTGTATTTAAAGAAAAACATATATATATATTTTCTTTGTTGTTAGGAGTTGAACAGGATGCGGTCTCGGAGTGTGTCACGGCGATCAACTCCTTCAAGCAGTGCGGTGGAGGGAAGCCTTTCTAGGATGAGGAGTCGCAGCGCCCACAGAGAGCAGGACCGTCACAGCTGGGTGAGTCCGTCTGCAATACTATGTAGCTGTAACTCAGTGAGGTTTAAAGCTGCTGCTTATTAGAGGACTGTCTACCAGCCCTTTATTACAAATCACTGTTTACATTCGGACTGTGTGCCACGCAGCTCTGCTGAGACAGGGATGGGAATCTGAGTGTGTGTGTTTCGTGCAAGACAGAGAGAAATGCTGGGTTCAGGTAGTAAAGAACCGGTGACTAATGTTGAAGGCACAGCCCTCTTAGACTCTTAAACTCCCGCCCATCCCACAAACTAACACTCCTCAGGCCAGTAATACAGGATTGTAATAGACAAATGGTTAATAAGTACACGTTGTCACTGCTCATTTGTCAGGAACCTGTCATGTCAGCGTGGCTCAGTGAAACCTGTGAAGTCAAATGAGCCATAATGATCCTTGCAAACAGGAAATATTTGTGTGACTGTGCTACTCCATGCTGATTGGTGACAATTCCAAATGTTTAAAATTGTAGCTCATCTGTCTTTTTTTCTCTAGATTTCTCTATCCATTAACGCATGTAAATCAGTAAGTGTATACATTCAACATGAACAGTGTTAATCAGGTATGTAGGGTAATTTTTTTTGTCACTGACACTCTAATTGTAGGCTCAGGTTGAAGGCTTGCACTATGATCCCAGAAATACACTACCTTGGGTCCTACCGCTGTGATATAGAGCTCAAGCCGAGTCACCGTACAGTCAGGGTCACTCCTGCCATCTAGTGGTGACTTTGAGCGTCGCCCCTTGTGGTGTCTGGTTCCTGTTTTGGCATGAAGCAAAGATTTTCAAACGTCGCTTTGAAAATAGGAGTGCCAAACACCGGTGTCTGTGCAAACACACTGGCCATTTTTACTAAAAAAAACACAGACACACACACACACACACACACACAAAATCCTTTTCCATCATTTTATTACCTTAAGAGAAATTTGACTCTGCTGATCTGTGCTCAGTGCTGAGAACCACCCTCGTCTTCTCCTGAAGAAACATTTCACTTGATTAATGAATAACTTATTCATGAATGTGATTCAGGTTTTAACAAAATGTGACCTTTAAGAAGGAGTTTTTTTCTTCATAGCTAAAATATTTTTCCTGTTCTGTTAAGGTTTGTATTCCAGAGATTTTCCGAGTATAAACATTGCATTCACAGGTGGAGATGCACTCTAATACCAGAAGAGAGACTCTAACACCCATTTCTGGTTGTGATATCAATCCTATGATGAAGTTTTGATAACGCTGACAGACTATAATGATATTTATTTTCATTAAAAACATGAGTGTAATTCTCAAAACAGTCTGTCCCTGCTGAGAGATGTCAGATGCAATCACTCTCTTCACATAGTATTACAAACTGGAAACGAATGACGGATGGAGCCCTTTCACATGCACATACTCACACAGATGAGATAATAGCTGTGTGGTGACCTCAGTGGTTTAAAGTCTGAGGCTGCTGGTGAGCACAGCAGAGCAGAGATGGGCACCAGGCTGAGAGCTGTGTTGTACATGTGGACGTGCTGCCTTACACCATACAGCCTCTGGGTGAGTGACGGCTCAACCCTCTCATTATGGATGTTTCTTTCTCTCCAAGAAGTATACTGTAGAATACTGCATGTACAGTGGGTGGTTTTTATATACAGTTGGGCTGTAAGCTGTTTCATATCCACTGTGTAGCTGCTGCTGGTTTTCCGGCTGTGTGTAGCGTGGACAGACTGATGAAGTCAGAAGAGGGGGAAATGATGATGATGATGATGAGTCACTTCCTAGAAGATGATGTTTCCTGTGTGATGAGGGATGTTAGGAAAATGTGGATCAATAATATCCTTCTTGATGTCAAATTGTAGCATTAGCTCCTTTTTTTTTTAACTGACAAATGAGTAGTCCTTTTAGAGTTGAAAGACGGGGAGAAAGGGGTATTAAAGTTAATAATAAAATAATTCCACTAGCCAATCATTTTAAATATTCAGCAAACAAAATACCCAGGAGGAGGCAATGTGAGAGCAGTCGGTCTGTGTTGAAAACTGAGAACCTCACCGAAGAGTGCACTTCAAAGGAACATTAATCAGATTACCAGTAGGGGGCACATGTGGACAGTGATTCAGCTTGTATTCAGACTCTGTCCCAGTTCGCTCTGAGGTTAACACTCTGATGTGTGTCTGAAGTCACCCACTGAGGCTTTGTGTGCAGTAGCAGTTCACTCGGAGAAACCAGTTAAAGCTGACAGCATGTGTCAGGAAGGATTTTGTTGTAATGTTTGCACACATCTGACTGCGAGCGAAATTTAAACAAACATGCGGTGATTTTTTTTTCTGCTTCTTCTCCTTCTGGCTATATTGTGTCGACAAACTGGTTGATGAACATACAGTGCAGTCTCTTTTCACAGAAGCCACACCTGTCTTTTCACTTTTCTGTCTCATGCATGTCTAATCCATCTATTTATAGTTGTCTTTTATACATAATCATGTTTAAGAGGCAGAGCTCATGTGGTATTTTCTTCCCTGCTTTCTCTTTTTGTTTTCAATGGAGCTGATGTTATATATATCTACAGTATTTTCCCTGCCTTCCTTCAACTGCTTTGCTGGCTGTGTCACTGCACTTCACTTTGCAACTGAGTCAGGCTGGAGCGATAGAGCCCTGACCGCAGAACATATATCACCCTCCCCTCTCCCCCCTCACTGAATCGGGGACCTCCCATTCTCTCTCTCTCTCTCTTTCTCTCTCTCTGTCTCTCTGTGTTCCACACTCCCTCTCTCCACCCAGTTTCTCCTTGACGGTGAGTCCTATAGAGCTGTCTATAGTCAGCATTGCTGCTGACGCATTTTCCCCTACCTGCCCATACCTGCAGGAAAAGGCAGAAGAAAGATCATTTTTCTTCACTCCTCTGCCTCATACTCCTCCACCACAGCACTCCCGTTTCCTCCGCTGGCACTGAATCGGTTGCCCTTCGGTTTCCCCTCATGGAATACGAATGACTGCTGCAGCTTTCCTTTTGCCAGCAGCTGTCCTGCACAGTTTCTCCTTGCAGCTTTTTGCCAGAAGACATTGCATTACTACAGAGATGGAGGCTTTTTGGTCGGACAGATTTTTCAACTTGGAATGCTCACCTTGTTTTTGGGGCATCGTCAGCCGGGTTGGCTGATGTTTTGGCTCGGATCAGGACGGAGAGGTTCACACCTGGAGGATTTAAGAAGGGGGTGGAGGAGTGTCACTGGACATTAAACCAAGAGATAAGTGCATTTTGTACCAAAGAGATGATATGTTGAAGATGTGATTTTGTTTTGTTATTATTGTTGCTAGCCACCCCTACTCAAGTTGTTTGGGTACTCCTAGAAGTCAGAGAGATGTGTGAGAAACCTGTTTTGAAGTCAGCACAGCAGTATTTCAGAGGAGAGTGGTGCCCTGCATAACGTCAATAACCTTTATCAGTCCACTCTGGTGTTGTGCCAGGCATATCATACCGGGCATATCTTCTAAGCATCGAAATAGACATTAGAAAGCTTCACAATTCACTTAAGGCAGACAGCCCGGAGCCTTGACAGTGATGAGTTGAAACAAGAGTCCTGACGGCTCCAGCGGTACTGCACTGCAGAAAGGCCATTCAGAAGTGAAACTGGGGTTACTGAGAGAGAAACCAAGCGGCGTTATCCTCTCTGCAGCGCTGTGAGCAGCTGACAACATCACCACACCAAACTGCCTGTTGTTGTTTCCTCTCTGTCACCTTCCTCAGTGCTGCAGTATTGACCCTGCAACATACGTCACTGAACACCTAGAGCACCATCCACCTCTACTTCAGACTCTAATGATTCCCAGCTGCCATAATAAGAACACTCACCGGTTCTGTTCAGACACAGCACACCTCGCCAGCAGTGGCTCGTGATGGAATATCTCGGGGACAAGCTGACAGTGGCTCACTCTCAGGTGTCAGGATGGGTGGGAAACGTCCGTCGCTCCCTTCACGGGGCACTCAGCTTTCTATCCAGCTCAGTGGAGAGGGGAGGCAGGGGAGAGGATGGGACCGGACACTTCAAGAGAACCAACTCCTTACGCTCGCTGGCCTCACGCAGCAGGGAGTCCATCCGCAGGTTCTCACTGCGCAGCCAGCAACGCCTGTCTTTACGCAGGCGCACGGCTCCCAACACCCCCACCGCTGTAAGACAACACACACACACTTACAGTACTAACACAGAAGGGAGGCACTGATACAGACTTAGCGTACTTGTTTTTTAATCATAATTACACCTTTAGTCAATTTACTTCATTATCTGTTGGTGTTAAAGAAATCAAGACGTCCTGCAGCTATGCCCATGCCACTGTGCTAACAGCTGCTCCTTCGTCGACTATGCGTCTCTTGCCAAACACGTCAAGAACGAGTCCATCTGCTGCGCAATGCACAGGCCTGCTGCTCCTCAGCTATCCGTTTCTATGCTTTCATTGCATCTACACATTATAGTGTCCTCTTAAAGTGTCTCAATGGAATAAGCTCCACCATTTTGTTGTCTGTATTTGGATAGCAACAGTAGACTGAGAGAGTAAGAGAAGAGAATAATAGAAAGTTTTAGTGTTTTGGTGCCAAATACTTGACAAGATGAGAATGTTTTTGCTCCTTGTTTCCTCCTACTTTACCTCCACAAGGACAGATATGGAAACCAATGAATGACAGAGCGTATCTTATAGGGAACGCCTGTTTGTTTAACTGCTTTGCAACTCCTACTGAGTCACAATTCCCAGAGATAAAAGGTGGTTTCGTGATTTCTGTGTGGCTATGTCATCAGCGAATGGTCCTGTGGTCCTCTCTGGAAGACAGTAAGAGGCCACTAGGGTTTAAATGTGGTATACAGTGGCCAGAAACCCAGTAAATGGGTGAAACCCCGCCCTCAGAAATGGTAGAAATTGTATAGATTAATATATTCATGTTGGGACATTTAGTCATCGACTGCTGGGTCTGATCTGTGATCACAGCCATGTTCTGACTACCAGCCAAACTTTGCTAACATCATGGTCACCATCTTAGCTAGCCAGTATGGTGATACTAGTATATAAAGATGGATTATGACAACTGATGGCTAGCACTCTCTCATAATCTCAAATGCCATTGTAAGATGACTGCTTCCAAATTTCCTGGCCATTTAAGGACTGACATGCAATTTATATCATATCAAATGTAGTGTATATATAAACTGCCATCTGTTCATGTCAACTGGACTGGATTGGTGTGGAAAATGCATTTAGATCTTTATGAAGGATAGTGATGCTAAACTAGTCTTATATAGGACAAAAAGGTTTGAAAAAAGTTTGTTATAATTACTAATGTATCAAATAGATCCCCCCTTAATACCATAGCAGTTACAGTTATGTAACTACAACGTGCTCCTGTTTTGTATCTGCCGTTGGCTACAGCACTTTCCACCAAATTAGAGCTACATCATATGTGACAAACTTTTAACCTCAAATAAACATCATATTGATAATAAACCAGGAAAGCGAACGGCAGTCTAGAAAGTAATCCTTTAAGTCAGGTTCAGTGCACTCTGTGCTAAAATCTTAAGCCAAGTCAGGTTTCTACATTCCTGCCCTCTGTTCTTACTTAGATTCTTTGTACAGTATTGAGCTGGTACCTGTATGGACCACTTACGTAAGGAAAGAATAACACAGCACTGTTGGTTAAGCCCTGTCGATGAGCCTGTTGAGAAGGAGCAATTTGTTGACATGAAATTGTGGGAGTACTTATGAAGGATATTGATTACTGTGGTGGACATGAGTGGACAGAGAGCATGTTTCCCAGCTCTGTGTAGACTGTGGCAGATGACTAAAGAATGGAGTGGTGATGTACTACGAGTGCAATGTGATGACTCGATGCGTTTTTTTATGGTCTTATCAGAGCCAGTTTACTATGACTTGGAGCAGCTCATGTCTTTAGCCACCTCACTTCCACAGCAATGTTAGATACACAGTGTAATCACTTCATCAGAGATGTTAATGATCAAACATATTTCCATTCTGAAAAGTATCAACCTATGTATTCATGTTATATATAAATGCAGTTTTTAAATCCACAGTGGCTCTGCTCATACCATCTGTTCAGCACCAGCCCTTCCTCTACTCACTTTCCATTTGTCACTGGGTTATGTGCAGCAAATCAGTGTGTTATCAAGTCAAAGTTTCCAAGGCCTTGTTTCCAGCCCCTTTCCTACACAGATTGTCAGTCAGACCTATTTAGTGATCAGCCCTTTCTCTCCTTCATCCTTCCATTCATCCGCTCTTTGTTAGGTCGTTTCCCCCGACACACCCTTCCTGTCTCAGGGAAGTTGGCTATTGCTTAATGTTATTAAGGAAAAGCCTTCCTCCTGTCAGATATAAATCATTCGCTACCAGACTTGTTGGTTCAGTGCGCTTCGCTTCATCAACCATATTTTCCATGTTTGCGGTTGACAGCAAAAGCTGCACCCGTGGGTGTCCTCTAAACAGTCGTAGTGTTCCGTTCTTTTTTTGTTGTCGTCATTCAGCGAATACTTACGTCTCAACCTTTCAAGTAGAAACGTCCAAAAGAGATTTAAAGCCTCTGTTTTATTTAACAGTGCATAGTATGAGATTATAAATCAAAGCTTTTACGATCTTTAGCTGCTGTATAATGGCGCCTCTCTCCAACATGTTCCAGCAAAGACAGTATTTCTCCTGTGTGCTGAACATGTTGAGGGTGTGTTTCGATTGAGTAACACACAGACACATAGGATTGGAATTTTTTTCACCACAATTTACAAGGCTTAAAGTTTTTGCCAACAGAGATAACAGACTACAGCAACATGTGGGGAAAAAAAACAACTTTCCTGCATAGCGACAGGCTAACACTACATGTTATTGATTTATGCTTCAGGATTCAGGTGTGTGTGCATTTGAGGCTAAGTGTTATGACCCCGTGATGTCAGCTTGAAGTGGGAGTGCTGTAAATCCTTGAAAAGAGGACTAGCCATAGTACAAGTGTTCCCTCATATCCTGGAAGCGCTGTCTGAATGCTGTTCTCACTGCCGGCTTTCTTTTTTTTTTTCCTGTCAGGAAAGGCTTCACTGATGAATGACATCCTGCACTGCCACACTATTTAGCTATTTTGTTCTCATCAAAAACTCCATTTCATTGTCTCTTTTTGCACTGGTTTTTGGGACTCCTGAATCTCTGCTTGCACACACACAAACACAAAACAGGGAATGCATTCATGAAGCTTAAAGAATGAGCGCTCTGATCTGCAGTCAATGCTCAAATAAACATCACGAGCGAACTGCTCTCACAGTAAAGGAACCTGGGCAATTACAGAGCCAGGTGTATCACATTTCTCTGTCCACCCCTCAGGCAGAACAGAAAGATTTTCTTTTGTTTTTTTTGTGTGTTTTTTCCCCCTATATAGGCCAGGGTTATCGGTTCATGTGCAGGCGTGCCTGTGTGAGCTCTGTGTGGTTTTTCAGACAGTATGTCCTCTGTACCAGCCTCATTAAAAGAGGCACGGTTCAGTAGGCCGCAAACACACACACTCACCCACTCACCCATCTCCATCATTGTCCCCACTCTGGTTTTGTCTCCGTGAACTCATCCCTTCACCTTTCATTAACTGTCTCATACCACTGCTGCAGCTTTATCAGCAGTACAGTGTATGTGATGACATTAACTGTTCATAATAATTGTTGTCACAGTTTAAAAAAACTGAGTTATTCATCTGACAGCAGAAGCAAAGTGTCAGCGGTGAAGAGGAGGGAAAAGACTCCACACCAGTTCGCGAGACCGACAGTCAGTACGGGACCTGGGAGACAGGACTACGCACTGATGACAGGTAAACTTACGTTACACAATCTCCTATGTGACACTTTCCATATATGGTAAATTGTAGGTGATCATGAACATCTTATTATATCTGATCTATCCAATCACCTGACCTGATTAAACACAAATGAATCCTATCATCCTGTATACCTACATCCAGATAATAGTGATGTACTTCTATAAAAGGCAGAGCCATAACCATAATACAGATTGCCCTCAATTACACAAGCAAACTATTCCTGACCTCATGTGGTCAGAATGTAGTATAACAGTGTTTTTTTGGTGAGAGGGAGTCTTGCAGTTTCAGGTGCAGCTTCCCAAAGATTTATTGTCAGTTTTTTTTTTTTTTGTCAGCCTGACACCTGCTACTCCCAGTTCAGAGAGCAACCTCAGCCCTTCACCAAGGAAGCCCACTCCACACACACCCGGTGACCAGGCCTCACATTTTGAAAGTGACACTCTGGATGGCCTTCCTCCCTCATCATCATCATCATCATCTGAGAACCAGCCTTTCTCTTTTCCCGATGTAAGTTTATATTGCTTCACCACGTCTGCTTTTAACCACTCTGTGACGTCAGCTCTTATTTAGTTTTCTATTCGTCTGAGTTGTTCATATTAATTCAGTCATTAATTGCGTCTCAATATCCAGGCTCCAACCACTCTGTTAGACACCAGCGCACTCCGCTCAAGAGCCCAGCTGGGTAAGAAACGGGCCCCGCGTACACGGCCCACCAGGGCTGCCCGTCAGAGTGCAGCACAGGCGGAGGGAGAGGGAGGAACCAGCGAGGACTGGCTTTACCGAGACTCCACAGGTTGGTGGTTTTCACTCTGGATGTTCCTCCACCTACATTTCCATCAAGGTTACCAATTTAATGTGTGTTCTCCATATACCAGAGGCTAAAGGCGAGAGTAAAGACGATGACTCCGACTGCGAGGAGCAGCCCAAAGGAGCTGAAGTCGGCCCTGCCATCGCCTCACAGCCACAGAGGATCGCTCTGTTCCCTGGCATGGACCCTTCAGCTTTAAAGGTGAACCACTTTTCATTTTGAAGCTTACTTGGAAAAAGTCTCCTCATCCAATTTCTTGTCAGGCACAGCTGAAGAAGAGAGGTGACTCTGACAATCAGGTTGATGGATCTGCTCCCTCTCCGTCTCAGCTGTCTCGCTCTCCTAAGTCCCCATTTCTCCCACGGGCAGCGCGCGTGCTGCCACCACCTGGCGGGAAAGAAAATGGGTGAGCTTACACAAATATTTGTTTATCCCTTTATCTGCTTCCACCTAACTACTGCCGTGTTTTTTGTAGTGAGGAGGACTCACCCCAGTGGCTGAAGGAGCTTAAGTCAAAGAAGCGCTTGAGTCAATATGAAAATGAGAGCTAATTATATAATGAGGTATTTAAAAAAGAAAAAAGCAAAAAAAAGCAAAAGCTCTTTGTTATTTCTTGTCTTTGACACCTGTTCTCTTCATTCTCCCCTTAAGGTTGCCTTAACGAACAGAAGCCTTAACGTTTGACCCAGAAAGTAGGAGAGGGTGAATCTACAGCTGCTGATGTATTTTTTTTTCTTCCATCTGGGTCGAAAAAAATGTGCATGGTGCCTTTTTTTTTTTTTTTTTTTTTAAACGGAGAATGTCTGTGTTATAGAAAAAAAGCAAGGAGAAAAAAAAACATCAGGCTGCTCTGCTTCATCCATTTAATGCTTGAACCTGTGGAGCTTCTTCTGCAACAGAAGATACGTCACATCAACACTTTAATAAACAAAAGGGACCAGGAGAAGTGACAATTATTTCCTATATCTTCAGGAAAACTTATGGGACCACAACAACCCTGTATCCTGGACACCTTTCATCGCACGCTGGAGGACAATCCAGCCTATCCTTTACAAGGCGTTTGTATGTAGTCTCCTCACTTATAGTATATACAAATACGGCTGCTTTCTCATCAGCGGTCTATGTGTTATCTGTGGAGGTTGTCGATAGGACTCACACAAGCATTGCCATAGGATGACATTTCAGACTTTTCTGAATATAGAGAACAAATCACCGCTGACTTGATTGTCGGTGGGACAGTGTATCACATTAGAAACTGTAATCAGGAGATGTTATATTTGTATGATCATTGATGTAACAAAGATAGAGAGCTAGTTTTGGAAGAAAAGAAAGCCTCACTACAATAGAGACTCCACAGCTATTTTTACTTTGATATACACTCCTACCAACCTAACGTGTACCAGTTGCTGCATAATTGTGTATATATTTTTTGTCGGTCTGTCTGTGTTTGTGGAAAAGGGACGGGGGACTTTAAGACACATCTGTCAATCATGCACACTCCTAATCAGCACAAATCTTCTCCGAATCAGCCTCGGTCTCCCCTCCTTTGAATACACTGTACGATATAAGCCATACTCCTCACACACACTCCTCCCATCATGTTTTGACAATGTTTTTTTTTTTTCCAATGAATGTGCAATTTCCCCTCTCCTCCCCATTACACATGCATGCACAATCTTTGCTGTCCCATCATGCTTTGCTCCAGCTGACCAGGGCTCAGAGTGTCTGTGTTTGCAGGCTCCAATGGAAGGGAAGATTCCATACAAATGTGAACATTTGCACCTGCTTTACATGAGTTTTCGTCTTCCTTCCTGGCGTTTGCCTTCCACACACTTGACTCCACGCTCATAGAAAGCACTTTGTCACTTGATGCACTACAGCACAGACCTCTGCCACCTTCTCCTTCGGCCATGTTGCTTCTCCTTTACCTGCTCGTGCAGCGAATGTGTTGACGGAGGCTTCGGAGTGACTGTCCCTGGTTTCTATGTATATGGACATTTTATTTTGTCATAAAATTTGAGGGTTTATTTTTTATGTCTTTCTTTATCCTTTTTTTTAATTTGAAAGTAAAGACGTATATTGCACTGTGTTGTACTGGCCAGTGTCCTAAAGTTCAGAAATTCTTAATAAAATTTACTTGACTTGAACCTAAAGCCTCTAATGTATCATGCTTTATAATTAAATGACAAGGTAGACATAAGAATACATGTCAAATGTGTGAATGGAAAAATGTATTACTATTACAATGTTTATTTAAAAAGAAAAAAAGAAGTGAAGAACTTGTATGTGGATGACTGGGTGCAGAGAGTGTGTGTGTTTGTGCTGAGCAGAGCTGTTTGCTGAATCCTCTTGGCTCTCTCTCCCCGTGCCCGCACACAGTGCTCACTGGCAGCCGGGCGGACGGGCAGGGCAACGTGTGCCAACACAGCTGCCTATTGAGAGGCAGCGTTACGGACACAATGTGAGCGACAGACTTGCTGTATCAACAGCTCCTCCTTTTCTGCTGTTGTGGCCAGAAATAAACCATAAATACCCCCCCTCCTTTTCCCTGCCCTCTAATGGTTCAAACTCACCAAACACCAAGTGGCACTGAAAAAGAGGGACTCTACCACTTCCTAGCAGGCATACCCAGGTAAAAAAAAAAGTCTTATACTGGGGCACATAACAGTGATTAATGGAGTTAGGTGCTGCTGGATCAGTGAAGACCAAACTTTGGAGGATTTTTTTTTTTTGGTATCATGGATTGTAATGGAGCCACAAGAGTGTATACTTAATGGGATCAGTTATATCAACAGCTTATTATTATCGCTTTAAGTCAAACATGAATATACTTCAGTGGTTTTTCTTCTCTCTGCCCGTGTGTACATGCATGATGGATGGTGCTTCGTCTGCGTGTATGTGTGTGTGTATGCTGCTGCTAAAAAGTGGAGGAGCAGTGGATCAGGAGGATGTCGGAGCAGCAGAGTGCCCCAGAGCAGCTGGCTGCTGGGAAGAGCCAGGGTGGAGCCGGAGCCACGTATAAGGTACTTTAAACATCAGGAAATGGAAACCTAGTTTGATACGTACAGTTTAAATTCATATAAGCATATATTTGAAATCTAAATCATGTCTTGTGTTTGTGTCTGTTTCAATTTGACCTCTCCCCTCTCCAGGTGGTGCTGTTTGAGTATGAGAACTTCCAGGGCTGCAAGGCGGAGTTTTCTGCAGAGTGTAAAGATGTTACAGAGAAGGGACTGGAGAAAGTTGGATCTGTTATCGTAGAGTCAGGACCGTAAGTAACGCCGATGGTTTGTTAAGTCCCCATTTTATTTCATATGTATAATTTTGGTTTCCTTTTTTCCTCTCAGCTGGGTGGGTTATGATCGACATGGATTCATAGGGGAGCAGTTTATTCTGGAGAAGGGAGAGTATCCACGCTGGGACACCTGGACCAACAGTCAGAACAGTTACTCCCTTTTCTCTCTAAGGCCACTCAAAGTGGTAGGTGACACACACACAAAATGTGACAATAGATCCTCTTAACAACATGACAGTAATTCATTGGTGTGTTTTCTTCCTCTAACAGGACAGTGCTGACCACAAGCTACACCTGTTTGAGAACCCAGCTTTTACAGGCAGAAAGATGGAGATAATTGACGATGATGTTCCCAGTTTGTGGGGTCACGGTTTTCAGGATCGTGTAGCAAGTGTCAAAGTTCTGAATGGAACGTAAGACCCTCCCCACATCCACGCCCCATTTTTTTCTTTATTATTATGTGCTGTATAATCAAACATTTTGTCCGTCCTATTCTTCCAGATGGGTCGGCTACATGTATCCAGGCTACAGGGGGCGTCAGTATGTCTTCGAGCGTGGAGATTTCAAACACTGGAACGACTGGGAGGCGCCTGCACCCCAGATCCAATCTGTCCGACGTGTGCGGGACATGCAGTGGCACAAGAGAGGCTGTTTCATTGTTCCTGATCCAGCTCCTGCTCCAGGACCAGGACCAGACCCAGACCCAGCTCCAGCACCACCTGCACCTCCCGCTACAGCTGGAGCCAGCTGAGCAGGATACCTCCTCACCTTCCCTCCTTCCTTCCTTCCCACAGCCCCCCCACCCCCCCACCCCAACACCGCCTGCCCCTCTCTGCCTTAACCTAACAACGGCAAAAGCTGCTTGTGCCCAGTGAGGAGTGCCATGTATGTTTCAGTGGCCAATAAAAAGCTGTTTGACCTGGATTTTGTTGGTGATGTTATATTTGTAAGTCATGAGCTTTAACTGATTTAGAAATAATAATAATAATAATAATAACATACACATAGACATAGACATGGACATCCATGTGGATATAATGCAGCTTGTATTTGGCAGATATCTTTCCTTGAGATAAACAGCAGATGTGTTTTGAACTGAATTATTTATAAGTCACATGACAGTAAATACATGGATACACATCTGCATAACAGCGACGGATATGATGTCATGCTGTATGTATGCTTGCTATTAAAACATGAGTGCAACACATTCCCTTCCATCGTCATCATCATTCTTGCATTTAATCGCCGATGAAACCTCCTGACGAACAATCAGGAACCGATTAACAGTAAACATGCAAGACAGAGTACTTGTCACATAAACGTGCATGTGCAGTTATTTAGTAGGTGTTGAAATATTATTGAAGAATAGAACCATTACCTAACCATCACTGAGAGGAGTCCAAAAACAGCATTCTCTCATGCAACTTCAGCTACTGTAAAGGATCACCAGGAAGAAGCTGTCATTGAGCTTCATGTTAGGTCACACTGTTGTAATTTTCAGTGTGTATTTTAGACTATTTCTGGACTATACAGGAAATGTCCCTGTACTTATGTCTGTGGTTTTTACTGTAAATCTTCTTGATGTTAGCCCCACGTACATAATTAAGATAAAAACCTAAGGGAACCATGAACAACCACTCTTCATCTGTAGGATTCTATCTTTTTGTTGACAGGA
Source organism: Ambassis agassizii (assembly GCA_036025115.1). Lineage (NCBI taxonomy): Eukaryota > Metazoa > Chordata > Actinopteri > Ambassidae > Ambassis > Ambassis agassizii. The sequence goes on from JAVQJX010058241.1 coordinate 20,934, forward strand.
GGTATTGTTACAAAATGGGCAGTGAATACTCATCATCACCAGGATAAATAGAAATAATGAATGATTGTCTATTGGACTACATTAGTCAGTAATGAACACTGTTGTCCCTGAATGTTCCTGACCCTGAATTTAAAATCGTGACTCTTCCTCAAACTCACCATGTGCCTTATAAAGGATGCTATTTCTGGCTGGGACAACAACAACAATAATACTGAATTTTCTCATCACATTAAAGGAATAGTGCTGTAAAGTAGATTCTATCTGTACAGTAGTGCATACATTATTTCTGTATATTTTTGACCTATTGTTTTACATGTGAAGTTGTAATGTAAATATAAGTGAACAAAAAAATAACATTTAAACAAACAAAAAAAAAAAGGGGGGGGGGGGGGGCCCAAGAAATGGAATCTGATTACCCACACATTGCACAATACAGAGAGTGGGTACCCACTTTTGACCACACTGTGTTTAAGATAAATATAGCTACATGTTCATACAATTTTGCAAGATTGTTGCTGTGCAGACATACATGTATTATTTTTAAAAAATACACATTTTCTACACATTTTTATTCAAAATCCTAAATACATGTGAAAGGCTCAGTATCAAAGTAAAGTGAAGTAATACTCAGGGTAATGTAGTATATATTGTTGCATTTTACTGTGAGATGAATAGATTTGTCTACTGCGCCGTTATTACCTATACATACATTTGAATGTTAAATTGTAACTCACAATGTATGATAATTATATTTTATTTTATTGGATCGAAATTTGCAGTTTTGTATGAAAAGCATGTAAACTTCCTGTTCAATGATACCTGCCAGGTCATTGTGTGAAAAAGCTTGTGGAGATCTTTCTCTTTGATTGTTTTATCATTATGTGCTGCTTTCTAGAAAAGAAAGAAATACACTTGTGGATTCATTCAGCAGTATTTCCACTGTTATTCACATCCGTTCTAACCTCTCCAGCACAGTAAACCCCAATCTTTTACAATCCTTCTCTCTCTCCCTCGCATTGTAGGTGTGGGACTCTTGGCACTGTTTGTGCTGAATCATGTGGATATCAAACAATGACTGGCTGGACAAAACTGACAACTAATGAAATAACTTTGCGAGAGTGTGACACCCCCGGGGTGGGGATGAGGGGGGGGGGGCTGCACAGTGACCCCTCATTTCAGTCTGCTGGCCGATTTGTTGGCCTGTTTGGACACTGTGGGTACTGTTGGCAGAGTTTCCACCCCTGGGCGTCCCATATATATTGAGCTCATCGTGCCATTACAAACACACTGGCACAGACAGGTACTGGTAAGGGGTTCATGTCCGTTATGCTGTATTTTTTATGTATATTTATATATATATAAATATGTGTATTTTTTTGATACTATGTTTAGATACTCTTTACATGTTCCATCATTTTAATCGTGTGCTCATCATGGGAATGTCTATGTGAGAAAATAATAGAATATAAAATCTAATCATACAAACATTCATCAAATTTTGTCAGAAAAAAATGATCAAATTTTATATATACACAGTATATATATAGTATATATATATATTTTTTCAGTTTCTTCCTCATCAATCCGCTCACTATGGCCACAGACCACCAGAATCCTGCATCCAAGCAGCAGCAGCCAGCCACCAGTGCATTTAAGGTGAGAAAAAAAATCTGTAATATATAGATATATATATTATCACAATTTATTTTTGACACATCAAAAATTGAGACCAGTAAAACTCTTTTCTGTGACATATTTTCTTCTCTTTTCTACCAGCTGGTTATCTATGAGCAGGAAAACTTCCAGGGACGCTGCCATGAGCTGACTGGTCCCTGTAACAACCTCCAGGAAGCAGGCGTGGAGAAAGTGGGCTCCATACTGGTGCTGTGTGGACCGTGAGTGTGGGTCAGGAAAAGTGATATGTAACCCCAAAAAAAGACAGAAAAAGAGGGGACTGACTATGTTTACATACAGATTATACTAATCCCCTTTCAACCACCATTCACAACACTCCATCTTTTTTTTTTTCTTCAGATGGGTGGGATATGAGCAGGCCAGCTGTAAGGGGGAGCAGTATGTGTTTGAGAAGGGGGAGTATCCTCGCTGGGATTCCTGGACCAACAGCAGGCGTAGTGACACCATTGTTGCATTCCGCCCGATTAAAGTGGTAAGACTTTTTTTTATTGCATTCATTTCCATCAGTCACCCACCTTGCTTATAAGCTTCCTTTGTTTGTTTTTCAGGACAGCCAGGAGCACAAGATTGTTCTTTACGAAAACCCCAGCTTTGCAGGGAAGAAGATAGAAATCATTGATGATGATGTCCCAAGCTTTCACGCACATGGCTACCAGGAGAAGGTCTCATCTGTTCGGGTCCAGAGTGGAACGTGAGTCCATCCTCCCTGTAGATGATATTCTACCGTGTCTCTCATATACACAACACTAACATCTGTTTTCTGTGTGTGTGTGTGCTCCTGGATGGACCAGATGGGTGGGATATCAGTATCCAGGCTACAGAGGCTGTCAGTACCTGTTTGAAAAGGGGGAGTATAAGGACAGCACTGAGTTCGGAGCCCAGATTCCTCAGATCCAGTCGGTTCGGCGCATCAGAGACATGCAGTGGCATCAGAGGGGTACCTTTCACCCCGTTAACTAAGCTTGTGACTCTCTTTCCTGTCATGAATCCTGACCTCTGCAGCCTCATTCCCTTCCAGCATCAACCTCCCCTGCCCCTTGCCCTTTGTCCTTTATTTACAGCAAACAGCATTTTGATATCTATTGCAGCTGTTGCAGTAGTGATGTTCTTTGAAGCAAACTAATAAATCCTCATTGCTTACATTTCACTTGGTCAAATTAATTTACCTCTTTACATTTTAACACCATGTTCGAAAACGTCACAACAGTGAAATAAATAGGTACTGTTCCACTTTTCGTGTGCGCTAGTAAACTCCGGCCGCTAGGGTGTGCTGTAGAGGAAGGGCGTTTACATAAACTATTGTCACTTCCGGTTTCCGGCTGAACAGGACCGTCGTCGTCCATGAAGAAATAACATGCTACTTCGTGTAGTGTACATATAAATACACTGCAAATCAAATAGGTAAGAGCTTTCTTTTGGATAATTACTACGTGGACGATTATCTTTCAGCTGACAACAAGTTATTTAACCCCTTCTAATTTCTTAAACAACGCATTATTTATGTGGGGAAGAAAAACAGTAGAAGTCAGGACTGTGTTTATTAGTGAAAGTAAGAGGCCGTTTCCACACGCACAATATGAAACCCAATGGGTTGGGGCTGAACAGCTGAACAGCTGTGTAACCGTAAGGAAAAGCACTAATAAGTATAAAGATTGAACTCTGGAGCGATGGAAGAAGGTCATGTGATCAGATGAGTCCAAATTTTGCATTAGGGTGATTACCAAGCGGCAACTCACTCGTTTTAATTATATTCCGATTTAAAATTACGCATAATTATGGGCGTTACCGCTTTGACTGACAGGCGGTTGTCGTATCACAGCGTAATACAAGCTAGCTGTGCTGTGATCTGGTCAAGACATTATGTGGCCAAAGAATGAGGATAGCTGAATATACTGAATAACCAGGTTATTGCATCAATGGAGTTTATCTCCCCCGATGGCACGTATATGGTATATTCCAAGACGACAGGGCCTAATTTCTCTTTTGCAATGCATTGTGTGTGTTGGGAACTTTGGTATTTTATATTAATACTCTGAATAACTCATAATTGAAATAAAGTAATTTTTGAGTGCTGAGGTACATCATTGTAGTATAATTTATATTTTATATGAATATTTTCATTGTTTTCAGTATATACACACACACGAAGCCTGTATGACACTAATGGAAATTTATTTGCGAATATTTCTTAACACATTTTTTAACATTGTTCTTTTCACAAAACAGTCAAAGATGCCTGCCCAGTGTAGCGTCTGCACTGAGAAACGTGCCGTATTGAAGCGTCCAAAAACGGGCCACTCGCTGTGCAAGGAGTGCTTCTTCTGGGCCTTTGAGGAGGAGGTACACCACACCATTGTCACAGCAAAACTGTTCACACCCGGGGAGACGGTAGCTATTGCTGCCTCAGGAGGAAAGGACTCCACTGTGCTTGCACATGTAATGAAGCTTCTAAATGAGCGATACAAATATGGCCTTACACTTATGCTTCTGTCAGTGGACGAGGGAATCACGGGTTATCGAGATGACTCCTTAGAGACTGTGAAAAGGAATCAGGAACAGTATGAACTGCCACTGAAGGTTGTCTCATATGAGGAGCTATACGGATGGACTATGGATGCTATTGTGAAGCAAGTGGGACTGAAAAATAACTGCACGTTCTGTGGTGTGTTCAGAAGACAGGCATTGGACAGAGGAGCCGTCATGCTTAAAGTGGACAAAATATGTACAGGTAAGTTCTTCGTATTTTGAATACTTAATGTGACCCTGTTAATATCCCGTTTGAGTAACTGGATGTTTGTCTTTTCACACAGGTCACAATGCTGACGATGTGGCAGAAACAGTTCTGATGAATGTCTTGCGCGGAGATGTAGCCCGACTACGCAGATGCACCGCCATCTCCACAACCAGTGAGGGCGAAGGGGTTGTGCCCCGCTGCAAGCCTCTCAAATATGCTTATGAAAAAGAGATAGTGTTGTATGCATACTTTAAAAAGTTAGACTACTTTTCTACTGAATGCATCTACTCTCCCAATGCTTACCGTGGCTACGCAAGGACCTTTTTAAAGGACCTAGAGAGTATAAGACCTAGTTCCATAATGGATATCATCCACTCTGGGGAGAACCTACGTGTGCGGGATGGGGTGAAGATGCCTGTTCAAGGGACTTGCAAACGCTGCGGTTACATCTCTAGCCAGGCGCTTTGTAAGTCCTGTGTCCTGCTAGAAGGGCTGAACCGAGGTCTCCCAAAGCTGGGTATAGGTAAACACCACCGGCTGCATGATAAAATCCTCTCCCAGCAGCCACTCACTGAGAAGGAAGAGAGAAAGCTTAAGGCAGTAGATTTTTGACAGTTGTCCCGACCTGTTTTCCAAATCCCAAGATAAAATATACAATGACATTTTAGAATACACCACATTTGTTGATTTTTACATTATATTGGAAAAGAATAGCCTGACAAATCAATTTTGTGTGTGAATTTATTAGATGTAA
>JAVQJX010058302.1:0-11838 GCA_036025115.1 Ambassis agassizii
GTGATGACTGCTTTAAAGTGCATTGAAAATTTATTTCAGCAGACCTGGTAAGTATGTGTTTTTTCTTCTAGTAAACAAACTGTATGTGATTAAAACATAACAAAGCAGTTAACTACACATTTGTTTGATTGTACACTGACATTTCATTGTTATCTGTTATTGTAAAACTTACAGTAAGCTCTAAAAGCCCAAGCAGAGTGTGGTGAAATTCTGAAAGTCAGAACTGGTTCTGTGGGTTTATGTAAGTGTATAAGGACAGAATAAGACCAATATTGATGGTTGCTCACACACTGTATTTTCCTCCCCTGGGTGTCGGAGCAGGGCACAACAGGGCCTGCTGGTCCTCGAGGCCAACCAGTGAGTAATAAGTAACCCAGTCTGCTTTTAGGCTTGATCTGCAGAGTGAAACACTGGGTTGGCTGCAAGCACAAAGTCAATGGAGCTCTCTTTTTTTCCCTACCTGGGCCGAGGCTTCATAGAACCTTAGAGAATAACCTGTTTGCAGCTGTGCGGCTAACACCTCATTCTCTGACTGCCTCTCTCTCCTTTACGTGTGTCTTATCTCTGCCCATGTCCTTTTCTGTGTTGTTTGTTTTCCCTGTTCCATCACTGTTCTCCACCCACCTGTTACCCCACCCTCCTATTCTCCACTTTTCTTTCTCTTTCATCCTCTCCAGGGCTTGCCTGGGTTCCCAGGAGTTCTAGGCAGACCGGTAGGTTCTTTTGCGGCTGGCTGGCATGCTTGGGTTCTGGAGGAGGGAGGGTTGGGAGTATCTGTCCCTGTCGTATGATACATGAGTTGCCAGTGGGTTAAAGCTTAGACGTCAAGTGGCTTGAAAGATGAATCGGCAGGAGAACAACCTGTCATCTGAATGCAGACATTGTCATGTACCTTCCAGGCAAGTTTCAACACTTTCATCTTAATTTATTCATATTGGAAGTATCCTTCTGGGAGCTGAGGTCTGGGATAAAAGTCAGACCTTGATCAGTTGCCCATGTCCTCAAAGCATCCTTGTCAAACTCAGCAGTTGAATTTCAAAGTTGTATTTCAAATATGTAAAACACAACTAATTTATTGGAGCAGGTGAAAGGAACTCTGTTGACATCCTGAGCTGGAGCTTGTCCAGGATCCACTGCACAATAATTGGGGTGGGGGTGGGGTACTGAAGAGGGTAGACTCCAGAAACGTACTGTTGTTCATTTGCTTGAGTCTGCTTATCGTGCATGCAGCTGTGCCTGGTGTCTCTTGTGTGCTTACCCCCTTGCACAGTACTGAGTGTCTCTTTGTTGACATTGTTGATCCTATGTTTGTATTATCGTGTGTGTGTGTGTAACTGTTTGTCTGTCTGTCTCAGAGAGAAGCTCATGTATGTCTATGTCTGTGAAGATGTTTATTTTCTAATTCTATGTTGTTTGGTATGGAATACATAAAAACATATTTATGTTTATAAAATATGTCCATTCCACATTGTGGAATGCCAAACGGTTATTTACTTTCTTGCTGAGAGTGAGATGAAAAGGTCACATCACGTTATATATTACTGTTACTGTTATATGTTACTGTTACTACCAGCCATCTGTTAGCTTAGCTTAAAGGATGGTAGCAGTCAAAATCCTTACGTTATCCATTATGATCCTGAAGGGTGTGAGATGTGTGTGATGGTACCCACTTGTCACTCAGCTTTACATGTGTTATTTTAGGGCTTTAGGCATCAGTACTTGGCAGTCTAGGTGGCTCACACTTACCTCAGCTTCACCTCTTCGCCCCTTTCAGGATCCATGTCTGAAGCTTCAGAACTTAAAGCCACACACACTGAGCTTTAAGTTCTGTCTTTTTGCCATTTCAAACACCAGTGGTAATCTTACACCCAACAAGAAAGTCAATAATCTTTTCCAAAATGTTGCTTTACAGTGCAGTCTGTGTGCATGGTTTAGTTTCCTAAACCTTTGTCATAATATGACTTCGTGCTTGTAGGGAAATCCAGGTGAGCCAGGCATGAGGGGGCCAACAGTAAGTACGACACACAGTCAGATTCTTATTAAGAGAACAGCAGCAGTCAACACATGTTGATGACATGTGTTTTAATCAGGGTCCCATGGGTCCCAACGGGCTGCCAGGTCCACCAGGTGTGAAGGTGAGTTTACTGCGCTGCTGGTTTCTGCATGTGCAAATTATTTTGTTACCAGCAGAGCAGAGTCATAAACAGATTGTTTTTTTACAGGGTAATCAAGGAGAAGCAGGTGTTGGTGTCCAGGTGAGATGACACAATATTCAGTTGATGTGTACCTGATTTCAGTTCAGACAGTGTGGATGTGTTACATACTGTATACACAGTGTGTGAGTTTGTTCCTTCTCTGCAGGGCCCTCCTGGTGCCCAAGGCAGCACCGGTATGCCAGGACCACCAGGTCCTCCAGGAGCTGTGGTATGTGCTCCCATAAATCACAACTTTCCTTCAGGGGGAAAAAAACTGCATTCATGTTTTCTTATGCAATTCTTTGAAAATCTCATGGTGTGTATTAAAACGGGTCCCTTCACACCACTGTATTTATTTCTCCCTGCAGGGTCCACAGGGCCCTCCGGGACTGCCAGGGCAGGTGGTGAGTATGCTGTCCTGATCTGGCTGCTGCTGTTGTTACACAGCAAGGAGATGTAAAATTGAAGAAATGTTTTGAGCCCAGGGCATTTTGGTTGTAACTGAAAATAGGAAAGTAATTGAATAAAAATAACAGCAAACACGTGTTGATAAATAGCATATTACCAGCTCCACCTTTATGTTTGTTTTTCTTGTGGCAGGCTCCACACAGCGTTATGTGCAGTATGAGCAAACAACGCAACACTGCTTAAAACATTCCAGTTTCCTATTACATGACGTTGCACTAACATCTTAGAGTAAAAAGTAATTATAGGAGGAACTGAAAGTATGATTGAACAACAGAAAAAAAATATATAACATAATAGGAAATGGCTTGTTTAGGAGGTTTATGGGCACTATCGAGTAGCACTACTACTTTATTTATTTGCTATTACTTTACTATTATTTACTACTGATTGATATTAGTTGGTTGATTGTGTATAGTGATCTGGATGATGCCGGCACTAGCTTGATTTTGATTTTGTAGTGATTTTAAATTGCTCACTCTTGTTATTAAATAATTACTGCAACTAACAATCTATGTGCTGCTCCTCAGGGAGAAGCAGGTAAACCTGGAGTTCCTGGAAGAGATGGGGTGCCTGGAAAAGAGGGAATCCCAGGGCTACCAGGAAAACAGGTACAGTGTGTATGTATGTGTGTGCTGGTGAATTATTGTGTCACCTTTAGAACGCACTGTGTTGTTCTATGAAGCCCTCCTCAGTGTAATTTGTTTCTCAGGGCATCGCTGGACCAACAGGCCAGGCCGGTTTAAAGGGAGAGCAGGGAGACAGTGGTCCTCCTGGGAAGGTGAGAACATGCGACATGCTGTATCTGCCGAGGACCCTGCGGCTAAGCAGACACTTAATGGCTTTGTGATTACTTTTATTGGATGTGACCTCCTCTATGGTCTGGTTTGCTGTATAAAGTGGTGGAAAAAACATTTCTATCATGCTATTACTAGCTCCCTCCTACAGGAGTTTTCATCTGATGCACAGCACTAGGTGGTCTCATTGCCTTCACTCCAGATGGTCCATCAGATAAATTCCCCTACAGTTTATTTTCCCTCTAAATGTTGGCCAGGAGTCCCACTGTTTGTGGTTTGTACTCTATGTCAAAGCTAGTTGCCACTGCAGACTGACAAACTTAGTTGGCTGCAGCATGAGCACAGGCAGAAACACAAGAGTGGACCGTCTCTTACTTCTTTTTGAACTCGTCTCTGCCTCTCTGGCCTCAGACAATGGAATTAGGCATGTACTTCTGACCTGGGGAATACCATTGTCTACTTAATAATAAATGTCCAGAATAAACTTTCCTTGCAATCTGGTGAGTGTTATGACATGGGATTATGTGGTAATACACAAACTCCTTTTTCTGCAGGGGTATGTCACTGTTACATGAATGTTATTGATGAACAGTCACAGAGTAAATTCTCTGGTATTTGCTTAGCCTGTGAAGTGAGTCAGCTGTAGTACAGCCCTGGATTTTATATTTTCTGCAGAATTGTAGCTAATTGGGGGAAAACCCTGTGGACATCATTCAGTCTAAAAAAAAAAAGAAGAAGAAGAAAAAAAAAGAGGCCAACCATGAATGTGAATTACAGCTAAATCCTTGCATAAATTTCTAGATAATTGCCTTCAGTGCTCTTATTAAACATTTTACCAGACTGCAAGTCTGCAAATGGTACAAGCTGCTCTGAGTCCATCCAAATATACCTTCTAGTAAATAATATCTCATCCATAACATCTTTGGAAAATTGTTTCTTTAACAAATACAACCATGACCTGACATTTCGGTATGAGATTAAGTGACTCAAACAGCCAGTCAGATGTTGTCCTTTACCCAGCTGTGTGTTTGTTTTGATTTGTTGCCCACCTAAGGTGCAAAAATCCAGAACGCAGCATTCATCATGCTGCTAACGTCAGCACTGAAATCATCAATAAATGCCAGTTCTATTGGCAGCTATAGACTGTAACACACCCACCATGTTTGACAGATGGGGTCAGAAGCTGTGGGTCATGAGCTGTGCAGACATTTTGAAAAAAAAGGTTGATTTTTATTTTTTTTATCGATCCATTTTTTATGATTTCATGTTTATCGAACTTGTGAGTCTTCTCCTCCTACATCCTGCTGGTTATGAAACAAAGGTTTTTTTTTCTGCATGTTACTTGTTATCCACTCTAACCACCATCATGTGGTTAGAGTGTGATGATGCACAGAACACCTGCAGTTAAAAGGGCAGATTGAACAGGATGTTCTAGTTAGCTGCTGCGATGTCAAGGTCAAGGCTTCCATTACTTGTTGCGTTTCCACTAATTATTAATTGACTCCCACCTCTGCTCAGTCATGATTCGTCAGTGGCCTTCACTTACCTCTGACGCTGTAATGTTATTGCCTGTTAACGGTTGTTTGTGTTCGACTCACTGCAGACATCTGCTAATGTGATTTGGCTGAGTTTGACAAAGCCTGCGCCAGTTCTGCCAATTGGCACAGACTAATTGATCGCAATTAAGTCTCAGTAAGGCTGATAAAAACAGAAGGTCACCTACGCACCACAAACACTGTTTAAACTCCAGTTATGGAAATAACAAAACAGTGAAAACAACACCAATAAGATTATCACACAACATGTTTTATTAAGCTGCCACTTTTTGTCATGCATTATTCAAAGTTTCCTTCAGTGCAGACACAGCAGATTTTTTTTAAACCACAAGCCATCAAACTTTTTAGCCTGGAGCGTCGCTTTTTGTAATGCAAAGTAAGTCTGCTGTATCAGGTCTGTTGCTGGACTTTATAATGACACACACCCATATTTATGGTTTTTAGTAACCCCCCTCCCGTGCATAGAAGTGGGACTGCTATTTGTCAGTGACAGTGACATGTCAGTTTTTGTAAGGTTTGAGCTGTTGAGCATCCAAAAACACCATCTACACGGAAAAAACAAATCACTGTTTGATTTTTCCTTCACATCGTTATTGTTTCCAGAGGTGATGTTTTCCCCAGCCCATTTATTTCTTGTCAGTGTTTGCTTGTAAAACAACACGATGTAATATTTGAATCAAATGTGGAGAAGAAGATTCATCCTCATACAAGAGAAGCTTCTGTGACAAATTTAGGATTCATGGAATGCTTTCCTAGAGTTCATATTTAATTATCAATCTTGATACAATTCCTGCATTCAGAAACATTTCTATTTTTTTCATTCAGTCTAAGTTTATACAAATTAATAAAACTGTTCCATGGAAAACAATGAAAAGAAAGCTTTTTGCACAAAGCAATTTACACTGTTGACTGCCAGTCCTGCTGTTTGTTATGTTGACATAAATCGTGATGAGTGTCTTGAACAGCTCAGGTCCAGCACCTTGGACAGAGCCACACTGACTCTGTCAGCAAGTTCAGCAGTTTGATGAATAACCAGGCGTCCATCTGCTCAGGATCCCCGTCCACCATTTGTTGTCTCACACACATACAAATCTGTTTTCATCACTTCAGAGGACACAGTACTGATTTACATTCATTCCTGTCAGAGTCCGTGTGTGTGTGTGTGTGTGTGTGTGTGTGTGTGTGTGTGTGTGTATGTTGCTTTTAAGTTCACACTAGCATCATTTCTTGAACAATAACCCACACTGTGCTGAAAATGTAATTACTATTATTTTCTCCATTTTTCTTCACTCTTACAGTCCGTGGCTGGACCCCCCGGACCAAAAGGAGAAAGGGTGAGTCACTGTTATCGACATTAACGTGGAAGTAGCTGTTGTGGAAGTAACAGCTTCCTCTGTGACAAAAACAGAGAACAGGGTGGCTGAATGCAGCTGACAGTCTTTTCCTGGCTCTGATTGATGCAGGGTCTTGCCGGTCAAACGCTGCCAGGTACAGCTGGAGAGAGAGGCGTACCTGGTGAAAAGGTGAGTCTCGCTCAGTGACACAAGGCAGACTGCAAATGTGAAAGTGCTTTTTCATTAAAGTTGTATGACTGAATGTATAATGTCTGTCATTCAGGGTAACAGAGGAGACAAAGGTGCCTCTGGCATCAAAGGAGAAAGAGTGAGTAGTACCATTATAGAGCAGAATATCGTTAGCATGTTGATATGCAGTGTTAACCGTGTGCTATCTGTCATCCTACAAGGGAGAGGCTGGTGAACCAGGAGAGCCAGGAGAAGATGTAAGTACTCATTGTTGTGCCTGAGAGTGTGATGCTATTTTGGTTAATGTACTATCACACACAGTGCGTCTATAAAAGGTGCACAAGAAAGTACAGTCTAATTTCCTTGAAAACAAACTGCTCTGTAAGCTGGACACTGAGATCAGTATGTGTTATCCCCATTTTTAACATTTTTTAGAATGGCAGCTATCAGTTACACAAACCCTAATATAAATCTAATGTAATTTAAGCATTTGGCTTATAGGTGTATGGAGAGCTGCTTTTGGAGCTCACCTCAACGTTCCACTTAGGGAACTGCAGTGTTTGGCATTTCCATGTTGGCTTAGGAGTTGCAGCTTGGCTGTGAGATGCATGCGCAGAGACAGACAGACAACACAGAAATGGGACGCTCTGAAACAACTCTGTTCTTATGAGCTTAATTCCTGTGCAACAGAATTAGGACTATAGCAAGCAAAGTCACTAATAGCCCGGAGCAGGAAGGCTCTGCAGCAGGTAAATAACCCCCAATCTACCAAGCGACAGCTACATCGATAAGATGAGCAAAAAAGCTGCCATCTGTAAAGCTGTATAGAGGTAATCACCAGACCCTGGAGCTGTTTCTTTACCCAGGCTGGGAGATTTCTGAAACCTACCCTTACTTTTATTGTTTTCCTTATTCTTTTACAGCTTTTCCTATTTTGTGAGTTGCATATACAGCCTGTATTTATATTTTTCTTTCTTGTTTATATTTTTTGAATATAATGAGCTTTTTTACCAAAATCAATCCAATTATTGAATCAACTGTTTTCCATAGCCGACGCAATTAAAGTCTCTAGATCTGCTATCTATGAAAGTGTCAACTGTAATTGAGTCAATCCTCTCTGATGCTGGGTTCTTTGATTATTTGTCGTCCTTGAGGTTAACGAGGCATGTTAACTATAATAGCACTGATACTGACGGAACGTGTCTTCACCAGCATAACAACTGTGCAACTGATATTTATGGGATGCAAAATCGGAAGCAAACTGCAAGCGCTTCATTTATTATTAATGTCATTAAAAATAAACTGTAATCCAATATTTAATTTTCTTTCCAGTCATTTGTTAATGCTGCAAATAATTATTTTTCACACCGATTTGTTTTTCATGCAGGGAGAACAGGGACCCTCTGGACCAAAGGGAGACAAGGTGAGTTCATTGTTTGATTAGTGTGAAATTTTTGTTGATAGTGTTAATGATGAAATATGTGTTTCAGGGAGAAAAGGGCATAGGACTGCCTGGTCCCCCAGGCCGGGATGGGCCTCAGGGCTTGAAGGTGAGTAACCAGCATGTGTTCAGAGATGGGTCTGTATTTTCATTTTCTGGTTGCATATGCTACAGGATCAAACCTATGACTACATTTCAGGGGGATACAGGACTTCCAGGTCCAGCTGGACCTCCAGGGCCTCAGGGCAAGCCAGGGAGTGGCGGACAGCCTGGTGTGAGAGGAGAAAATGGACAACCAGGACCACCTGGACCGCAGGGAGAGACGGTGTGTGGAGCTGATAATAATAAAAAAAATAGACTCCAGGCCTTTAACCATCATCTTTGATATGATTTTCCATTATTGCGGTCTCATCTTGTAATATTCAGGGTCTCCAAGGCTTTGCAGGGCGTGCAGGAAATGTCGGACCTGCTGGTCCTGCTGGACCTGCTGGAGAAGCTGTGAGTTCTGTTCTTATTACACTGTGATAAGTACGCACATTCACCTCTATCTCAGGCCTTGCTGCTGCCTGGAATGTGATCAATGCCTTGTTTTCTAGGGGCCTTCTGGTGCTCCAGGGGTAAAGGGGGACAAGGTGAATATCCAAACCCTCACATGCAGGTTTTTTTCACAAATGTCAATGGTTTCTTTAAGGGTAAAACATATATTTCCGTTACCAGGGGGAAGCAGGTGTTGGGATTCCTGGTCCCAGAGGAGAGAGAGGAGATCCAGGTCCCAGAGTAAGACACTGAGGCTGTGATGTTGTATGAATGTGCCTTCATAAAAGAGAAACTAACTGTGGTGTATTTTCATATCTTTTCTGCTCTGTCCTCTATCTTTTAGGGCGAAGAGGGCCGAGCAGGCTTGGATGGGGAGAGAGGACCAGCAGTAAATATCAAGTGTTTATTTTTTTTATATGCAGGACCAAAATATACACGAGCAGCAGCTTTCCACCATTTGTCTGTTTGGATTCATAAAAGCAAAACAAGTATTGTTTTTATAGAAGAATTGTTGTATTTTTGTCAAGTATACACTTGTTTCATATACTGCAAAGCCATTATTTTGAAATCTAGTCCATCAGTATGTAGTCAAACTGTATACTGTCATTACGACCTTTTTGCTACATTTTCTGAACAGGACAAAACTTATGGTCCGAAGCACTGTTGTGGTGCACTGTGTAGCTATATATAATTTGTGTGTGTGCGTCTGTCAATCAGGGGCCTCCGGGGACCCGTGGTGCCAGGGGAGAGAAGGTGAATACTACCAGTCTTTTCCCAATTTCTGTGTGTCATCATGCTCGCTGCATCCCCTGAGCACACTGCTCGTGTAAAGTAGTGAATTAAATTGACACGCTTGAATGAAATGTTTTACTCTCAATCCCTTTTTTTTTCAGGGTGATGGCGGGCTGCAAGGTGACAAAGGAGAGAAGGTGTGTGCATTTTAACGTGTAATAAGCTCCTCTGCGGCTCTCTCTCTTTCTCTGTCTTGCTTGTGTATTTGTTTATATTTGTAAAGATGATGGAGAAATGTGTTGGCGCTGGTTGCAGTTTTTGAAAGGGTTCTTTCCAGAGATTTATTCTGCTGAGAGGAGGAATATATGAATACACACAATACTAATGAGCGCTGAGCTCTCACAATTCATAGTGTAAGAAGATAACATCATGTTTCTGAAAACAGATGTTTACAGCTGTTGTATCACTTACAGGGGGATACTGTGCTGGTGGGAGGACCTCCTGGAGAAAAGGGCAACAAAGGAGAAACAGTCAGTGAACACCTGAATGCATCACACTGATTGTTGTGGTAAAAAAAATGTGTTGTGAATGTTGTTTTGGCTGCTTTCGTTTTCACTGCTGTCTTGTTCAGGGTGACAGAGGACCCAAAGGTGTACAAGGAGAAAAGGGGGCAAAAGGTCAAGAGGGTCCAACAGGGGAGCAGGTAAATGTGTTAGCTGCTGGGATGGTGTGTAAAAAGTCAGAAAATAATGAAAACTGATGATGAATTGATCTCCAGTAGCTCAAAGCCAAGAACTGTTTTACACCTACGTGCAGTTCAGTTCTTTACCGGTCATCCACCTGTGTGGTGTCAGCACCAGTCAGGACTGTTTGACTGCATCCACAATCTCAAGAGTGTAAGGAGGGCTATGGTGGTAACACAATAGGAGGGTGCTCTTTCTTACAGCCTCGGAAAGAAATAATCTGCTGAATTCAAACTTTGCAAAATGACCCCTGTCCTGGAAGGCTGGTCACAACAGCAGAGACCATCGACAAGATGTGTGAATTTGACCTTGACAAATATAACACCATGGACTTTACCATAGAGTGAGGTATTGGTCAGGTGTTTCCATGAAGTTATCACCATGAACTCTGCTCTGTTCTAATTGCTGGGTCCTGAACCTGCATACACATGATATGAAGCAGAGCACAGCCTGACTTGTTTTTTTGTTTTTTGTTTTTTTTGGTTTATCCTTTAAGTTTGTTTCCAGTAATTTGTAACCATGGTTGAGTTTGAATTCTACCGCTTCCAACCAGAGATGAAAGAGCAATAGAAACGCATGAAACAGAGTCTCTGGCTCCCACGGCAGGAAGATCAGTGAAGTCTGCCGGTGAGGTGATGGCCTTTGTTTTCTGCAATGCAAAGAGAGTGCTGCTGGTGGGCTAGTAGGATGAGGGTCACACAGGAGCCAATTAAGCACAGTGGTGATCGCTGCTATAAAAGAATGGATCCACCTGCATTGTTCACCTGATTTCACTCCCTCTAACCACAGACTGTTTTCTAAGATATAGCAGAAGCTCAGTGGTTGCAATATGTATATTGAAAATTAAATGTGTTGGGTTGACGAATTAATAAAAAAATATTTATAAACAGTTATCAAAATAATAGTGGGCTCTGGCCCACTAATAACTTCATCTGTGGCCATAAGCTTACGTTGAATTCCCTGCAGACTAAGCCATTTGTTAAAATAAAGTTTAAAAAAACATATCTGCATTTGTGTGTGTTTGACATCAGGGTCTGAGGGGAGAACCAGGAGAGCGAGGATCCACTGGATTCCCTGGTGCTCGTGGTCCTGGTGGACAGAAGGCGAGTACAGTTCATGGATGATCATTGTGAATAAATCAGTATTAATAATAGCAAAGACAGTCAGACAGTCCAGGTATCAATTTAGCTGCTATAATTACTGTTGTATCCTGTTCTCTCTGCAGGGAGAAGCAGGCCAACCTGGAGTACCCGGTGAATTGGTGTGTGTGTCTTTGTGCTTCTCTGAGTGGTCTTCTGCCTGTATCAGGTGGAATGAAGGATGATTTCTGTTTTTTTCTTTTTCTTTCAGGGTTTACCAGGAAAAGATGGACTGCCAGGGTGGAAGGGGGACAAGGGAGAGATTGGTATCACAGGAATGAGAGGAATCAAGGTATTTCAATGTGTGTCTGCAAGACAGCATTTGTTCATTCTGTGCAGTTTCAACCTTTCAGTATTTTTCATGGATGGCTGAAGACACTCACAACTGCATAATAGCATGAAATTGAAGGTTAGAAAGAACCGATACAAATTGTGTCAGAATATTTCATTTCAACTTATCATTATGATAATTATTATCTGTAAATGGGGATTTTGTGCCGTCTGAATTCCCCTTTCCTTCCCCTTCAGTTATTTATCTGAGTACTGAATGAAAACAGTCTACAGTTAACATAACCTTGATTTAATCATCTGATCCACAAGAGACTTACTTGAGGTGGTGATGTTTAAAAGGAAATAAATAGATACACAGTGTGCACTCTTTTGTCTGTATATATCATGTAGATCCTACTAAAACATGTAGTGATTAGAAA
>JAVQJX010058357.1:0-14798 GCA_036025115.1 Ambassis agassizii
TTTGAGACCCCTGCCTTAGAGGGAAATTTAAGTCACTCCTATACTTTTGTCATGCATACACATACCACACCACACCAATGTACATGCACATGCATAGAGGAGAGGGGGAGTGGGGGCGGCGCCAGTGCAAGCAGCCATTGCCCCGAGCAGGTGCTCAAGGGCGCCTCGGCAGTCACTCAGGAGTCTGTCAGGAGGTGCACCGGCACCTCTCCAGCACACTTGTGGAACAATGTCGTATTGGATAAGACCTGCTTCAGAAACATAATTAATCGTTTACTCACTGACTGCGGCATCATCCATTGGTTTCTGATTAGCTCATTTGAGTCTCATCACCATGTTGACAGCCTCATAATTCGACTAAACTCCTGGCCAATCCATTTACAGGCAGAGTGGTCACTGAACTAAAATAGTTGCAGGCGGTAGACATGTTTATTTCTTCTATAAAGTTTAGACCTTTAGAACATGGTGGTCTTTGGAGATTGACTTTGGAGCCATCCCCTAGAGGCTGAAGGGGGAACTGCAGTTTATTACATTGTACTTTCATCAAACTTGCGTTAAACTAGATAAAAAATTTTCCACTGTTGTTACGTAAATATTTAAACCATGAAAACTATGGATACTGTGTTGATGCTGGTAGAACTGCAGGGTCAGAAAATAAACATTTTACTTATAAATATAGGTCATAATGTTTCTAGAAACCCAGGCTATAGCACATTTTTGCAAATTGTTTCCTTATAAAAAAATCAACACGTTTGCTCCTGTTTCTGTATAACAGTAAGAAGGATTGTGAGTCAGCTGCATCCTGCCAATTAGATACATGAAGACAAATGTTTTCATGTATCTAATGCCGGATTAGCTGCGCCAATGATTTGTGTTTGTATCTGAATATGTGTAACAAAGAATGGGAGTGAGAGAAGGACAGAGAAACAGTGGATTGTCAGCCACTGAGCTCAGAGATTGGCCAAAGCTTAAGCCGATTTGTCGAAGCTGGACCCACAGCGCTGAGAGGGCAGCGCCAGAGCAGATGGAGAAATAAAATGAGATAGAAAAAAAATCAATTCTATCAGACAGTGGTGGTGGTCGTGTCATTTTAAATAAGGATCATATAGGGTGTTCTGCTGCTCCGCCATGAGCCGTTTTTCTTTGTGTTTCTTTTCTCACTCTTCCGCACATTCAGACACATGTATAAAATATGCATCACTGTGTAAATATCGTCTCCAATCATTTTCTAAAAACCTCATTAAAATACTTTTCCACCTTTTACTGCCATTTCAAATTATTCCCTTTAACATTAGCAATGATTAAAGCTGACAGTTTCTATGTAATAAATCTGATCTCTAGCTGCACATACACTTACAAATTGTGTAGGAGGATCACATTTCAGTCAGAGGAATCAGAACAAAAGGTAATAAAAGATGATTATATTGTGAAGGAGGATTTTTTTCTGCCATAGTTTTGAAGTTAAAATTCAAAAGTAACGGTGTCTCTGAGAGCTGTACGTCATCTTGTACGACATTTAATAAGCTGCAGTAAACACATGCTGTGATGTTTGTATGAGTCACACATGGAGGATTGCTATTCACAGTGTTATTGTTTGCTGAGTGATAGGCCTGCTTACATTAATTGGAAGTGAGTTTCTGCAGAAAAACAACATTTCTCTGTTTCAAATGAGGGAATAAAGAGAACTTCTGGAATTAGAATTTTTTTTTGTCTGAAAAAATGAATATCAGATTGTCTCACAAAAGTATTCCATCTTATACGGAATAAGAAAAATAGAAGCTCAGGGGCTGTAAGACAGAGAGCAGGACTTTGGTTAGGAGATGAGGTGTACAGCTCTTGTTACATGCACATGTTGTTCAACTCTTTGCCTCTTTATTATGCAGAAACTTTGAAATCAAAAATAAAAAAACTTTTATTGGATTTCTGTCTCATGGGTTTGTCACTCTTCAAGGTCAACGAGGAGTGGAGTCCACAACAATGGTCTCCTGCTTTTAGAAAAGCCAAATCAATCAGTTGCCATGGCGATAAGATCCACCATCACCAACACATGTGACATACGGGGCGGCACATACACATATTGACCTTATACTTTGTTTTCCTTGTTGAAAGAATGTTTACTTACTTTTAAAAAGAAATTTCTTCTCAGTCTCTCTCTCATATCTGTTGGTTCTGAGCCTTTTTAAAACACTGCAGGGGTTCCCAGCTTTAAGGAAAGTGAGGTCTGATCCACACTTGTTGAAGGAGTGCAGCAAGATCAATAACACCAGAGAACTGGGACATCCTGCAGTCTTAGTGAGAACATTCTGTTGGTTCTTGGTTTGACTGTTTTCTCAGTGTTTTGATGTTGTTTCATGATTTATAAACCATTATGTGGTATTTTGAAGTAGAAACTGTTTCACAGTGGTCACAATTTTGAAAGAAATAAGGATGTCACTGACCAACCAAGATCAACATCCTCGATGTCAAGGAGCTATCTTATAGTTTAATGACTTTCAGTAGCCTTTGTGTGTGTTGTTTTGATGCTCTTTTGCCTGCATTCACTCTAATTATATATTATTATATAGAGTGTAGACTTTCACCACAGAACCTTTAGTTTAGTTTAGTTTAGTTTTTGTTCACAGTTGGGTTTAATTTAAAAATAATTCCTTTTCAAGGAAAACCTTGCCCTTTTTGGCGTATTAATGCAAAGCAGTGGAAGCTAAAGAGACGAAAAATGCTAAAAAGCATAGTAAAAAGTCTTAAGAAATCATGCATCATTTAGTGATGCTGCCAAGACACCACTTCAGGATCCATCTCCTCCACAAAGGGGAAAAAACAGGGAGCTCCATCATGTACAAAATGTGTTCTTCCATCTTAAAACCGCCGCTGTGAGTTTGTGAACTCTTGGATGGAACATATCTGGCTCTGGGGCATGAAGGTTCAATGTTCGGTATTTTTACATGAAGTATGTTTTTAATCCTGTTCACAGCAAATGAACTAACAATGTTTTTTTTTTGTTTTTTTCCTGAGAAGTTGGCTGCTGCTCTTCTTATTCTGGCACAGACAAAGAAACTCATGCTGTTATGCTACACAGATGTGCAGGGTTGAATTAATAGAAAACAGGAGGGGGAAAAAAGATAAAACAAAAAAGGCAAGAATGAATCACAGCGTGAGAGGTGAGGTCACCTGAAAATAAACTGGTATACGGGTGCTGATTGAGGAGGAGGAGGAAGAGGAGAAGGAGAGGAAGGCTCTGGTACAAAGAGACGCTGGAGGACAGTGTGTATAATTTGTTTTTAAAGGTGTGGTGTGTATGTGAAGTTAGGGGTCATCCCCATCCTGCTCTGTTAAATGTCATTCGTTGACAAAGAGGGACGACGTGTCCTTTGTGACTGTCACTCAGATGTGACATGCAAAGATCACAATCTTGTTTACTCATCGACCTATAGCAGTCCAGCAGTGTATGTATGTGTGTCTGTGTGGCTGCAGGTTGGTGTGGTTTGGAGTTGAAGTGAAGTCTGGAGAAAAAAAAACAACAACACATTTTATACTTCTGTCTGCTGTCATCGCATGCTCGCAGCGTCCCTGAACATTTTGTGCACAGTTTTTATACAGAGTGACACAAGGGGGCATTTTATACATACAAACACAAACAGCACGCTGCAGGGGACAACAAAGATATGAAGAGGTCGTAATGGTGACCTCAGGGCTTCACTACATATGTCAGTCACACACTCAGCCTGTCAACATCAACTCCATCATTTACTGTGAAAAAGGGGGTCAAATAACCCCAAGATACACATGTATGTAAGTGACACACATGGTGTTAATGCTTATGTGATTACTCACCAATGTGACCTCCACAGTGTGCATTTGTTCTCTACAGAGCTGCTGCAAACTCACATTAATCTTATAAAGCTGTATATATGGTTAAGATCCGTGTGCTTGTTAGTGCCACAGTAACCCTGCCGTGAGGCACACTGTCACACAGCATCAGAGAGACGGCAGGGTCATCAATAGACATCCATGTGTGCGTCACTTTCTTCTTGTATTTATTGTATATTATTCTTCTTGTATGTATTGAGTCTTTCACATTCTGCTACAACAACAGCATTATGAACTTTCCTGCTGTCATTTTAGAAGGATTAGCTGAAAAATATTGACTGTGTCTGACATTTCCCAATATTCACTGTCTAGTCCACTAAATGGTGTCTTCACCATGTAGTAGCGTTGTTAGTAAAGGACTCAGTGTATCCCACAATATGTGTACAAATAATGGTTAGCATTATTTGGCATCAAACAGTTACCTGCATCCACACACTGTACACATAACAAAGCATCCATGATGTCACCTGCAGGTTTCTGCACAGTCGATGTAAATGACCATGAATACCACGAATAGATTATCTGACCACGAATAGTTCCACTGTTACTGTTGTTGTTGCAGTGTCTTGGGGATGCAGTGCCACCCTGTGGTAAGTTTTCTTAATAGTTTTTGGGACATGCTTTCCCTTCCCCATGTCATTCGAATGGTTTCTCTTACAAGAAGTAGCCGAATGCTAACGAATGCTGTTGAAGCTAGCTAACCCTTTGGAAGCGAGATGAGGTATTCAGATATTTGTTTATTGTTCATGATTGTGTGTAATGAGAGTTTGGTGTTTGTGAATGCAGCGCGTCGCTATTTTGTGTTTGTGTGAAACTGTGGCTTGGTTTTTGTTTGTCTTTGCAGTTTTCACGGTGCTTATGGTGTCCTTAATGGTAATGGCCTCTGAGGTGGTCCTAGCCAATAAACTCCAAGCACCCATCGAGGCTTCGTCTTGTTTTTAAGAATCCAAAGGGGCAGCTACAGTCGATTTGAGTCCCTGTGGGAGGCAACAGCATCACAGTTAATGTTTACACAGACGTGGAGCGGAGGTGAGTATGCACCTGCATGTTGTGCCCATGATTATATGCTATAATATAATGAAAGGGAGTATATTGTGCAAAGATTCCCCTGCCAACCCCTAGAGGCTGCAGGGTAAACTGCAGTTTTAACAGTTTTCTCAGTCCTGGAGGTTGCTGGTTGCAAGACAATGCAGTAACCAGTCAGCAGTGAATGAGGCATTCACTTTGGAAATTCAATTTAGACAGAGTCATAATGTTAAAAATGACATTTAAAGGCATTTAATCTGTGGTGAAATACATACAAATAAAAATGACATACTATAAAAGACAGACCGATTGATTTAGACAGAAATAAAGTTACTAGTCCAACACACTAGTCAGCACTAACACACACAAACAGACCTGAGAGTCGCAGGTGCTCATTAAACCTCTGCTGACCTGAAGAATTGAGGCTTAATCAGACAAAACAAGTGAAAACACATGGGTTTAAATCACAAATAAAGAAGCCACGCCACACTCTCACTATTCCATCTGCTGTGAAATGTGTCTCTGAATGTGTGCAGTTGACACACTGTTGGTCTCGCCGGAGAGCGTTTGATCTTTTTGCTGGCACCATGACGCGCTGTACCAAGCTGGCCTGTCTCTGTTACAGATGTGTCCTTTCCTGTTGCATCTTTCATGGCAAACTGGCCAGCTCCTTGTTGACTGTGCATGAGGAGCCTGATTTAAAATCCTCGTGTTGTTTTAAGGCAGGGCTGCTTGAAGCTTCTGAGCCTCTGATGGCTGTCTTTGAAATGATAATAGAGCCATGTGGAATAGCAGATGCAGGTGAGAAGGAAGGGAGGGAGGAATAGATGCAAAAAGATATGGGCTTAGTGATGCAGAGTGAGTTAGGGGACATGACTTGAGGGAGAAGACGACAGATGCATGGACTTAATATGGGTAAAAATAATATGTATCAAGTGCTTAAAGATCGTTTGGTCAACCTTATCTGCTCCTTTCTCAAACTCTGAACAACAAATACCAATTTATTTTTGTAAAATTAGCATATGGTTTTATGTAATGCTCAACAGTACAGTGTTTGTTTATGAATAAAAACTATTTTCTACCAAACATGCAACATGCAGTGCTTTCACCTAATAGCCTACAGCTTTACCATTGACTAACAAATAAGGGACTCTGTGACTCATACAAACTGCAGTCTGACTCTATATACCAGTGATGCTATACAATTCATAGAAGATAATATAAAGAAAAAACTTTGCATAAAAAGGGTTAAATGGAGGAACAAACAGAGGATGTTATGTTATGAACACACCTGACAGGGAAGTGTATCTTTGTACATAATATTAGCATAATTCCAACTACACCACAATGTTTCCTGTTCCTGAATGCCTTTTTTTTGTAAGGATTATGTTCACAGAATTTTGAGTGCAGGAATGTTTTGAATGATTATCTTAAAGCTACAAGTGCAGGAGCTTGAGCAGACATCATGTCACACTGCCTTGGACAGTGAACAGGCATTTTAGTCACATACTAATGGTAGGGTGTCCACTTAAATAACATCAAGGCATATGGGTAGAAAGAATTAGGCATGGAAATCAAAGAGGAAGATCTGCACTGAAATACATTTCGTAGCTCAATAAATGAAACTCACTGAACTAAGCTAACCTTGTTGGGCAATACACATATTGTTAGCATAACGTTAGCATAATGTAACATTTAACATTTTTAGAACATTTAAGCCTTAAATCATTTGACCTTCTGTAATGATTGAAACCATTTCTCATGATTTGTACAGCCCATCTTCACCAGAAATACCACAAGTGGGGTCACTTTTTCTGGTTTTTGGAAACAGTCAGCATGTTTCCAAAGCCACACCTCTACCTGGTAATGGGGGAGGGCGGGAGTTCGAGTCCAAGTGGTTGCTGCTTCATTTAGTTTGGTTTTTGAGCAGCTGACTTTTAAGTTGCGATTAACTTTTGTTTTAAACTGCTGCTGACTTTAGCATAAAATCGACTTGATCTTTTGGCTTCTTGTTCATCCACCCTTCCCATCCCCGACCATCCTACAAGCGCACTCCCTTGTGTCTTTATTGGTCTTCTGATGATGTGACGCCGACATACGTCCATATGTGTGAATTAAATGTAACCATCAGTCCTGGACTATCAACCATTTGTACTATAGTGTAAGGAAATCTTGTACACCTTGTTATATGTCAGAGCTCTTCATTCATATTCTCTTTAAACAAGTTTGAAGAAATCAGGAATAAAAGAACAAAATATTAAAATTCTGTGTTACCACTCAGAAATACTCTGATCAAAAGTCAATATCATAGAGATGTACTTTCCGAATGCCACTTTATCACCTGAGTCTGATCAGGGTGATGAAGAAGGTCAGGAGTATGTTGATGGGATCCGCAGCATTAGATGAGAGGCTTTGGTTGAGAGTGTGAAGGAGAGACGACAGCAGTACTACACAGGTTTATATTTATCTCTGTTCGGGCACTTGTACATGTTGATATCTCTCTCTATGCAGCACTGCATCCCACTCTGCATGGCTTTTAAAAAGGAGAGGATTCTGCTCTGTCTCACTCTGTATGGATTATACTTGTCAGCAGAAATTGAACAGAATAAACAACACATCTTCTGCTGATTGACAAACTGATTAATCAAGAAAACATATTAATCACTAATTGGTGTCACAAACCAGAGTTTCTGTGCAGCAGAATAAGATTTAGCAGTGGGCTGAACTGTGAGATCATTTAGCTATGACATTTTACTTTATCTCTGTGAAGCAGGCTCTCAGCTTCACATATATTACTCTCCCTCCACACTCATGCCTACTTCCACTGCTGATTTGCATCAACTGCATATTTCTGCATCCATTTTGTACCTTGGTCCTCTCTCCTTCTGTGTCTCTCTGCATTTGGAATAAAGTGACTCTTTGCCCCCGAGTTGTGTGTCAGTCCTCAGAATGTGTGCGATGCAGTCTTAATTATATCGCATTAGCCGCCATATCACGCGGAAAGGCGTCTGAGTAAAAGGAGTCGCTAAACACATTTTGCCTGTAGCTTTAGTCCTGTGGGTGATCACAGTGGATGAGTCTGCCACTACACAGTTGCCATGTGAACAAGTTTGTGTATAGGTATATGTGTATCCTTTTTTTAATGATTTGATATTTAAAATGCATGTCCATAAGCATATGCAGAGAGTCATATAAATGCATATTACTCAGCTAGAGGGGCTACATCGCATCATACATTTCTGTGTGTGTTGGATCTCCAGTCCCATGATGCATTCCATTTGATCTACATTTCAAACTCATGCAGGCAGTAACATACAGATGTGTATTCCCCAGGGGCGTCTATCTGTCTCTCCCAATCCTTTTGCCACTGAGCACAGATGTAAACCAAGCAGGTCATCTGAAATTAATTTCCCTTCTGTCCGTTGAGATTTAGCCAACGTTTGACAATGCTAACTGAGAGGGTTTGTTTTCATGTAATCCTCCTCCTCCTGTTAAAATTATCTTTCAAACTGCTGTGTAATCTTCTGGAGGATTATTCTTCTAAATAAATAAATTAAGAAATAGAAACAGCATGATGATCCCGCTGGCTTTCCTTACCTCCACCCCCACCACACAGACCATGACATGGATATAATGACAGACATAAACCGTTTTAAATCACTCATGCAGGACTGCTTGTTCTGGCTTTATTTTGACGTCACTCTGCATTATGTTAAGGTTGACTGAGGGGAATTATGTCCGTGTTTGACCTATCCTCACATACACAGTGGAGGTTTTTTTGGTTTATGAGACAGGCTGTGACACAGATTCTCTAAACGGCAACCTGCACAGCTTAAAATTAAAGCAGTAAAAAGGGCAGTTTCTCAAAATTTAAGAAAATAAATCAAGTAAATCCCCATCAAAATCCACTGAAAGGCCCAAAAGCAGAAATGAACATCTATTTTCTTAGCATCACCTGCTCAATATGGCTGACACATGGTGGTGCAGTCTCTTTTCAAGGGAGCATCTTACAGTGCTCCACTTTTTTATGGGGTCCCTCAAGGCACCATTCTGGGCCCTTTGTACATGCTGCCTTTGAGGTCAGTTTGTAGAAAGAACCACCTAAGGCTCATCTACTGTATGCTCCTACCCTCCCCTATGGCCATGAGCCTGAAACAAGATTACACATACAAACATCTGAAATAAGTTTCCCCTGCAGGGAGGCAGCACTCCCCCCTACTAATGTAGGGAGTAGAATCATTACTCCTGTCTGTTGATAGGAGCCAGCTGAGGTGGTTTGGGTGTGTTTGTTTGTGCACTGGGGACTGAGGCCCCATGGGAGACCCAAGGCATGCTGATGGGATTAAATCTCTCGACTGTCCTCGGTATCTTCCCAGAGGAGCTGGAGGAGGTGGATGAGGAGATGGAGGTCAGGGCTTCCCTTCTTAGGCTGCTGGATAAGTGAAAGAAACGGGGTGGATGAATTAAACTATCTTTCCACTCCTTTGGCTGATGTTGTTACATTTGGATGATCTCTGCCGTTGCTTGGCTGAGCTGATTCAAAGAAACTGCAGGACCCACAGAAACCGTAATGATCGCCTGCATCACCTAAAGTTTATGACCATATTTTCTTAAGGATTGCATCAGATAAGATTGACACACATTGCATCACTTGTGTCAGTCAGAAACACACTCTGCAGCTACAGTCATTTCCTTGCTTTTGTCAGGATAGTGAGTCACTGCATGTTCAAGGTGACACCGCAGAGGAACAGTGTTTTACATTTAAATTCATAAACTGAAACAAAGGAAGGTTCTCTCATTCATTCGTTTCATTCATAAATGTTCTGCATAACTCATCTCATTTTATTTTCATTATGTAACACAACTATACAAAAAGTAATCCTCTGAAAACAGTGACTGGATGTCACGTTTCTACGTTTCTTCTCCACTGCAGGTACTGTTAATAGTGTAATAATGTAAATACTGTACAAATACAGTAGACACTGAATTAATGTCTTCTCAAGCATTAGGAGCCGACCAACTTTTTTTAACCACTGAGGTAGCCTCATTAGCTCCCTGTTTTAACAGAAACCATGGCTTGTCATTTCATTTCAACCTTAATGGTGCAGTATAACAATGAACAAAACATCTGAGGAGACTTTTTGAATCCATCTGGCTTAAATTTGCAGGTGGGTGAGTTATATAAGTAGGGTGAGAGCCGCTGCTCTTGTACATCAAGAGCAGCCAGCTGATGTGGCTCAGGCATCTGGTTGCCTCCATGGGGAAGTGTTCTGGGCATGTCCCATCGGGAGGAGGGCCCGGGATGGCCCTGAACACAGGGTCATCCTGGCCTGGGAACACCTTGGGAAGAGCTGAAAGAAAGGGAGAAGGAAGTCTGAGCATCCCTGCTTTTTACAGAAACAAAGACACACAAAGACAGAGACAGCCTGTGACCCAGCCTACTTGACTTTTGGAGGCAGCCCCCAGAGGCCGTAGGGGGGACTGCAGGTTTTGACACTTTCATATACTGCTGAACAACATAACAATCAGATAATGAGTGAATAAAACACCTGCTGTCCAGCTCTTTCAATCTCAATTACAATTAGATATCTACACCACAGTTATACCAATAGGAATAAAGCTGTGACCCATTTTCAAAACCCTATTACAGCTAATAAATCGTCTCGTGTGTAGTATCTGCAGTTTCAGCACAAAGTGACCCAGTCACGGCTTTTTCCCACCAGCCAAATCTCCTTTAGAGCCCGAGAAGAGATTTGTTAAAAATCAAAATGGATGGCGACTCCAAGGTTTTTCTGCTGACACTCACCTATTGTGACTGGGTGGACACATTAATGCTACAGGGGTGGGGGTGGAGGGTGGTGTTGTGGTGAATGAATCACTCATAGAGCACTGAAAAAAAAAGCTGTCTCTGTCTTTGTCTGCTGCTTTTCTGTGACATTTTCACCCTCTATTCAATGCGCTCTAAAATGAGTCTCAGCACTTTGTGTTTGCACACAGAGCCTGCTGAGCGATTCAAACTTAAATTGTATGCATTTTCATTCATGAATACAGCCTCATCAGTAGAAGCCATGTACAGTGCTGAATGAACAGTCATAATATTCTGGCAGCTGTTTACTTGGGGGTTCTGCAGTTTATGCTGATTAGTCTCTACTGAGAGACAGACAAAACACTCTGGAGGATGTCAATTAATGTTTTTTTTCCTCACCAACACAGACTCCTTAATTAAGCACAGTCAGTCTCTTCAGTGTTGATTTGCTATAATAAGAATTAAGATCTTTATTCCATGAATACAAGATACTCCTCAGAAATCACTTGGGCTGCCACCTGCTTTTCGTCTTGTCAACATCGAGCTGTGATTAAAACCTCATTTTTGTTTTTCTCTAAGTATTTTGATGAAGAGGGTCGTTTCAGCTTCCTCTTAGAAATTAAAATATTGACTTCTCCATATGTTTAAAAAGATGGCAGACAGCATTAAAGTTTTCAAATTTAGATGCAAATTATTGCTTTCATGTTTTGCTGCTTTTCATCTCACCTGCAACTTTTAACCTTGCTGGAGGCAAAGTTGATATAATGATGAAGACTTTAAACCTGGAATACTCATCACACTCCTGTCAGCCTCACTTGATTTGCACACGGTTAACACGGTAAACTGAGATTATCTGTCTACACTTTATGGGCATAAGTATGTGGACACCCAGCCTCCATTTCTTTTCTTCTGGTGTTTATGAGGTCAGAATAGGGAAAGACTTCTGACTACGTTTGATGTTGGAACAGAAAGCCAAAAAAATAAAAAAACACATAGAAATATTCATTATATGCTCTAAAATTGCAGCAAAAATTATTGTTATAATAATTGTTTGAAACAGTTAATCTAGAAATAGGAGCTTTTTTGTCCATAAGATGTCAGAATCTATTGCTCGATTAATCAAGGATGATCAACAATGCAAAGAAGCATCAGCTATAAATCAAATAGATGACAGCATTGAGATTACCATCTTATCTAGGAAAAAAAAGAGACATTTTATCGATAATACAATCACCAGATCACATTCGATGGTTACGATCTTAAAAGAATACGTGGTCATCTGATCATGGCACCGATACAGCCACAAAGGCAGGTTGAGGATGGAATCCAACTTTCACTGTGGAGTCCAGGGTATCTATCTATCTATCTATCTATTTTTGTATCTCTCCTCTCATCCTCCTCGACCTCTCTTTCTTTTCCTCTGTCATTCTGAGAGGTGTCATCGTGCCCACATTATCTCAGGGCCGTCTGCCCACCAGCCGAGTGACGGATGGTGGCAGCGTTTGTCGCTGGCAGATGAGCGGAGGTCTAAGGTCTTCTTTATCTGTCCGCTACCTGTCATTCCTTCACGTCAGTCCTTTCATACGCTCTCTCTTTCTGTGTCCTCCTCTTCCCTCCTGACTTTCATTATGTTCTGATAGGGTTAAAAGGTGAGAGTGTTGGGCCCATTCCACGCCACACGCGGCATCACATCGATCCAGATCTCCAACTGACTGTCGGCCCACCCGTGGGTCTGTATGACACAGAGCAGTCACAAGGCGGGACTCGGAGATATGGTCAGTGTCTGCAAGCTGATGGACTATGTGCGGCCTCAGCTGTCCGCAGGGAGCGCAGTACTGGCAGCCCGACAGATATGACAGATAACAGTGGAGTAGAAATCATTGTAGCTTCGCTCTGTTTAATCTGCTCTTTGTTGTTTCTGTAATGATATTCAAAGTATTTTTCAGCAGCAGCCACATGCTGTGTCTCCCTGCAGCTTTAACCTTGGTGCCTTTCGTCTAAATTTATGGAGGATACGTGGAATTTAAATGAGAACAATTCAATCTAAATCTCAATACATTTCAAAGTGATAGATGTTGGTGTGAATCAGGTGGTGAGAAGAAAGTTAGGATTCATGTCTGTATTGAACTTTTCTTATTTTTTTCTTCCATTGTTTGTTATTGCTAAATCTTGATTTTTAGTCAATACAGAGTCCTTACCATCTTTCCACTATTTCCACCATGCTCTGGGTTTCTATGAAGCACACAGACACAGTTTTGACTCAAAGATTGACTCTAAATGACACTGAATTGAATTGAAAAGTGGTATCACTTTAAATATTTAAAAAGTTTGTTGTTTTTCCCGATCGATGATCAGTTGAAGAACTTCAACATTTCAACTGCATTTCTGCATGAAAAATCAAACTGTGTTAAAACCAAAAATCCAAGATTGCATACAGACAGCAGCAAACCTTTGGTGCAAAATGATGCCCTAACCACAGCTCAGACTTCTTTCTGGCATTTTCCATTTAGGTAAGTGCTCCTTACAATAGTCTGCACATGTCAGAGTCCTCTGTATTCCTACAGTTCACAGAGGTGTCTCTGCATGTAAGCACACCTGTGCTTTCACGTGTGTGTCGGTGAAGCACTGTGCCGACATGTCACTGTGCTATTTTGTTCCTCTCTGACCAGCACCTTGTCCAATTACAGAGTCTTGCAGCTCCCTGTCTTCTGTTCAGCTCCGTCTGGTGTGTCCTTTTTATTTCTGTCCCATATCCACCTTTGTTCTTTGCTTTGGAGGGCACTCTCACTGTTTTCCATGTTCCCTCCTCTCCCTGCTGAAGTATGCAAAGTGATGTTATCTGTCCTTGATTTATCTGTAACAAAGAGACAAATGACCCCAAAATATTACATATTCCTCCTCCAGACTTCCAGCTTGGATCGACCCTGGTGCTTCCTGAGCTCAGCTGCCACGTCTGCTTCAACAAGCTCGTCTTGCTGTGAAACAGCTGCTACCCTGAGCTTCTCCCAGATTTTTGAACTTCTCACCTGATCTTGGGGAATTAGCTCAGTCATCCTGAGGAGGAATTTTACCAGCCCAGGAACAGAGCCAGGAAAACAAGAGCAAATATTTAAGGAGATTGGAGCCGCTGGTGTTTTTGTAGTGCAGCAACCTGCAGAAATGAAGCCTGTGTGGAAGTGTCACAACCTCCAAAAGTGAGTCATTCTCCACAGACCTCCATGTTAAAAAACAGTGAAGTGTTTACAGCTTGGTACAAAGGATGGTTTTAGTCTCTGTAGATAAGTGTCTTTTTGTGAGGACTGTATAAATTTACATCCCTCTCATTTTAAGTCTATTCATCCATTTTCTAATCCCAACCTCCATGTTTTCCTCAACTTCCTCCTTAAAAAATAAAAAAAATGAACTTCTAGAGTTTCCTTGAAGACGTTCCTCCAAACAGCTTCATCGTGTTGGTTTGTTATGTTAATGTTGTGTTTTGTTTGGAGATTTTAAGATGTAGATTGGTTCTGTGGTATCATCCTGCACTAAAAAAGGACTGAAGGAAGAATAAGCCATGAACAGATGGAGGGTGTGGGAAGGTATGTGCACTGAAATGTGTTTGTTTTCCTCCTTTCTCGTGTTCGTATTAATTTCTGCCTTGATTATTTTAATCAGATGATGCTTTGTGTCTTGTTTGTTATAGAACAGGACTGATGAAGCTGAGGAGGAGCAGCCAAAAGTCCAGATGCCTTGCTTCAACCTTCTGTATGTTAGGAGATGTTTTTCACACTATAACAAGGTATTTTATGTTGTGTCTATTATTTACAGTTATGTTAGGTTTTTGTTAATGTATATTTCTAAACTGGGAGTCAATTTTACCTTTAAAAAGTCTTTAATTAGTAGCTAAAGAAGTTTTTTCATGCCATGAAATGTTACTGCTGGTGAAAACAAAACAGCTTGTGGAGTCAGGGGGACTTAAACATCAGATTTCTGAGTGACCTGCCCCCTTAAATCCTGCTCTGACATTGGTGGTTTTATTGTTCCCATGTTCGGATGACATCAGGAAATACAATTATATGTTCATATACGCATAAACATAACATAAATGGATCTGGTTGATGTG
>JAVQJX010058379.1:0-10380 GCA_036025115.1 Ambassis agassizii
TACTAAAGATGATTCATAATGTGTGGCTTCTTTTAGCTTAAAATGTCACCTAACTGATATTAGCGCTCAACTGCTGCTGACTATTATAAGAAGTGTCTGCCCTCTAACAAGTCAACAAACACATCACTCCTGAATGATGTTATACTCAGGTCTTTGCTGATTGGTCTAAGCTTGGCTTGAAACAGATCAGAGATGACAGTGGTTGCTGCTGGCTCTATCTTTGATCTTGTGGTCTGAACGCATGTACTTTTCAACTAGAGATGAAACGTGTGGTCTTGCAACTGCGACCGTCTCAGTTTCATCTTCTGTTCTTTTACAACCTGCTTATTATATTACTGGAGAGTGCAGACACACTATGTCAGCAAGATGTGTATTTTGACTGTAATCATATAGGCCTCAGACACAAACTGCATTGTTTACCTCCAGAGGGACAGTGACCTGTTAGCATTCTGCCAGCAGGCCCTTCATATTTATGAAGCCCCATGTAGACAGTAAAAACGTGAGGCATAAGACTTTTAATTATGGGGCCACAAAAACACTGCAGGACAGTCCATAGCATTCTATTCATACATAGAGAGATGATTGTAAGTTGTTGACACTGTGATTTTGATCGTTTTACACAGTCACTAGATGATGACAATGATGATATGAATGTAACTCCTATAGAAATTAAATGAAGGTAAAACATGTGTTGTCAGCAAACATGGGTACACCCAAATATGATGGTAATATTTGCCACAGCTACATTTAAAATGATGCACATTATATGACCTGAAAATACACCTACCTGTGTGGAAACATTAGATATACCATCTCATTTGAGCCTTACACACACAAAAACACTATAAAGCAGGAACCCACCCACTACTTCCTCTGTTATGTTTAAAGGTCTTAAACATGCTGGCTGATTGAAAAGTGTGAAATTATTTAACTGTGTGAGTTCAATTCGTTCCCCTTAGACAGGAGTGTGTGTGGCTATTTTTCCATGATGTACATACATGTTACCATTTTACAGTGACAGGATGAGTTATAGCTGTGATAATTGTCTCCATAGTGAGCAGTGTTCGCCCACATACACGGCTGATACACAGCAGGTGGGAGGTGAACATACTGTACAAACACTTACACTATGCACTGCATCTCCTCCATTACTGGAAAATGGACAGGCAGTCAATTCTGCACATGCTTGCCGAGGTCAACGGCAGCATATACAGTTCCAGTCATGCTCTTAAATAAGCTTTTAAAAGCCAGTTTCACTTTTGATTTTTATGTTTCGCAAGTGAGACTTTATCAGAGTGCACATGAGTGCACCAAGTAGACTGTACACTCTGACGTGAAATACTGATGCTGTTAAGGGGGAAAAAACATGCTTCGCAGACTGTTAGCTCTCATTAATTTATGTTCATGGGTTATATGGCTATAAACCTGTCTTGTCTAGTTCTGCTTTGGCTCTTGATTTCCTCCTTTTTGCAGAAAGCTTTCCATTACTCCCTCCAAAAAAAACAGCTTTTAATCAAAGAAAAGGAAAAAATATTACACTTCGGAGAAAAAAAGAAGAGAAGCGCCTCACAGAATTAAGCAATTAAAGGCCCGTCCACGAATAAGGTTTTAATCAGTGTATAACCACCTGTGACTCATGTTGGGAGCTTTGTTTGCTTACAATCAGCCCCTCATTTCTATATAGGGAGGAGGTCCTCTTGAACTGAGAATGCCATGTTGCAATGCTGTGTTGTCTTACAAGCCCAGAAAGGAGGGTGTGTTGACACTAGAGAAAGTAACATATCCAATATAGCATGTGTTTTAATGGTTATGGTCTTGTTAACTGTAATCAGTTAGAGAAACTTTAAGTCAAATGTGAAGCTATGTCAAGTACAAGCATTTTTTATATACACGCATAATGAAAGTTATCTGAAAAGAAAAAAACTTTTACAGAAAGGCATTTAGAAAGAAGTTAGATTACATGAACGTCTGAAAACAAACACAATGTCACAGATGTCCAAAGCAGCCTACAAAGTAAATCCTCTCCTGAAAAGTGTCTCATCATGCCCTCCCCTGCTGCAACACCATCAGGACTTGACAGAGTGTAAAATTGTTTAGTCTGATGATGGCGGATGAAACCTTTTTATAAAGACTGGATGTCACACGGTGACAAGCTGCCGCTGAACTTGCCAGTGGCAGAACATCTGGTGTCAGCCTCCAAACAGCAGCCAGAAGAGGAGAGGAGAACCTGTTCTCATCTCATCTAACACTTCTGAGGCCTATCATTCTTTCTTTCTTATTCTTTGTTAATCAGTTGGATTGACAAAGTAGAACATTTTACAAATTTCATATTCAATATGTTAGTAATAAAAAAATAAAGCAGATTATTTTAAAGTCAGCAGTAGAGAAGAGAAGGCTGGTGGGGAAGGAAAGGATCAGGAAAGTCCAGATGGGGAAAAATGGAAGAGAAAAAAGTATTACAGCTAACACAGTACCTGTTGTTGCAGTATATGACCAAAAAGCTCTGCTGTGAGTGCATGGTAGATAAACCAGAACATACGAGAATAAGATGATCTCAAGACAAAGCATCTTGCATGCTGACATCTCAGTCCACAGCTACATGTAACAGGAAGTACCAGTTTGAGGTGTCAACATAACCTCTGAAATCTAAAACCTGTGCCTGGTTTACAAAATAGTGGCAAGGGACCTGTTCTGAATCAAGATGTGGGCTCATTGGTTAAACACAAATTAATTTATACAAATGTCAAAGAATCCCTTCTCTCTTCGGGGCAATCAGAGAATAAAATCTTATATTCTGGCACAGACAAACAGCTTGGTCAAGCCAACTGTGGCTCCAACACTAGTGTGTGAGCTGCGCTGCAGTTAGCAGGGCCAAGTACCAACAGGCTGAAACTGCTGTGTTCTACAGTACTAGATAAACACCCTGTGATGCCATTCTCTGGAGTGAATGAGGGTGTGAGAACACAAACATGCATGTATTTGTGTGTGTGTGTGTGTGTGTGTGTGTGTGTGTGTGTGGGTGTGTGTACATTTGAAAAGAACTAATGCATGTTCTCCACTCAGTTTCAAAAATTAACAGAGCAGCTCTTTCCACAAAGAGCTTCCAAAATACTGAGAACAGCTAATAAAATATGGCATTCATTCTTTCCCTGATTCACATGTTTGTGCACAGTGAAATGTCAAGCCACCCTCTCAGGTACGGTCATGGGAAAAAAAACATGTCTCTTTTCCTGCAACAATACGACTACTACAAGACAACAGACAGCAGCTTTAAAACATTTAGAGTTGGAAATTTACTGCAATGGAAAAAAAGATTCAATTCAGCAGTAATTGTGTGTTGGAGAAACATGTTAGCATAATTTCCAGAAAACAAGTTATTTCTACCTTTCTGTACTAAATAATAGCTATCAGAGTGCCTTAAAACACAGCTCACAAGATATTATAATGTCTCCCCAAACTACAAACTAAGCACTTTCACTGTTTCAAAGTCCTTGCTTGAGAGAACAAGATTCAATCAGTGAATTTTAAAGCAGCCTTAAAGCACCACTTGCTATTCAGTCATCATATCAGTCAGTCAGCCTCCATCTCTGTCCCTCCTCCTCCTGCAGCCACCATGGAAAGCTTGTTGATTGCATATGCACCTCGTCATTGCACAGTGTACAGGGGCATATGACACCATCGAGACAATATGCATGGTGGTGCTATATGTCCTGCTTCAATCAGTGCATAATGATGACGTATTCCACTCCTCCTGACCTGGCATCCACTCATCAAGTTAAACCATTTTTGATTTTTGAGAGGTCTGTCTGTCTCTGACACCTGGGATCTGACTGCTGAGTTCCTCCTTATGTTGCCTTTGTTTTTCACTGATGGGACTTCCCCTGTCATCAGGACCCACAGATGGCATGTTAACTCCTGTTAGTCTGAGACATTTATTTACAGTCTATGGAGTTTAGCTCATCCCACACCTAGACAACCACTTAAGGCTTTGTGTAGTATTATGCAAATATAACACCAAAAAAGAAAACACTGGACAACAAATTATGTGTTTCTTGTCAAAAAGAGTCATTCTGCCTCGTGTGGGCAGACTTTCTACCTAAACGGAAAGCCATAAAATAGGGCCAAGAAAGGGGGAAAAATCCAAATCATAATATATCCTCTTAAAAAACATACTGCTATGCAGATGTGAGAAAGATGCTGCTGGAAGCAATAATGTCACTTTGCATCTCATTGCTGCACTGCACACTGCCAGCAAAGCATATTCACGGACTGGAGAGTTGTTGTTAATTTGCACTAAAATGTATCATCACATTAATATTTGAGGTAAATTCTGACTGATGCCGCAGTGGACAGTATGATACTTGGCTGAGGTTAAAATCCCTGTACCAGGACTGGGGTATAACTGACACAGAAGTTCAACCTGCATCTGTGACAAGATTTAGTAGGGTGTAGGGTAGAAATATGAAATTATGTCAGGAATTTTTACAACAGGTTCATCTCTGGTATGGTGGTCAAGATAAGATATTGTATTTCAAAATACTCCCAAGTGGCTTAAACTACAGTAATGAGCAGTTTTTTTTCTGTGTGACCTTATGGTCAATTCAAATCTGTAGTTCTACCAGAAGTGCGGACCCCACTCAGCTGTGTTTGCAGCATGCACCCAAACAAAGAGCCGGTTGCTGAGGGGCACAGAACGAGATCATAACCCCTTAAAATGTCAGTCCCTTCAGCCCTCTAACTGCAGCCAATACCTCTTATCCTGACTGTTCCCTTCTCAACAGAGTGCCACAAGCTGACAGCTGTGACTGTAGACTGAAGCCCTTCCGAAGCAGAAGGTTAACTTTTTCACAAAGAAAGAGAAAACAGTATTGTGTGGATGTATAGATGTGAAGTAGAACTGTGCAGTGCTTCTGTATGTTTTTCTATCTGAATATGATAAACACATATCTGTTGATCCCATGTGAGATAACTGGACAGACTAGCTGAAACCAGCTGGTGTTTCCTACTTGAGTTTGTGCTGAGGGAGAGTGTTCACAGACATTTATGCTTTGTTTAAGTTTTTTTTCTTGTCTTTAAAGACAAACATGTAGCTAAACACTGTTACTGCACCCATCCATCTATAGTACATTCTATTGTCCTAATATACATTATTTCCACAGTAACTCCAGTGAGAAAAGAAACAATGTTTTGACACCTGT
Organism: Ambassis agassizii; assembly: GCA_036025115.1. Taxonomy (NCBI): domain Eukaryota; kingdom Metazoa; phylum Chordata; class Actinopteri; family Ambassidae; genus Ambassis; species Ambassis agassizii. The sequence goes on from JAVQJX010058379.1 coordinate 5,199, forward strand.
TATCTCACAACACCAGTGTATCATCGCTGTTGGATTGGTTGTGTGGGTGGCTACATGCATAGCCGTACATGTACACTGCAAGTAGGTGGAGAGGTCAATATCACATAAACCTTATTCTTAATTTAGTATATATCGAAAAGAACATAAACACAGATTTTCTGGGTATACTAACACTATAGTATATGTGTATCACATCAGCAATTCATTTCACTGTTTTGATTGCTGTAAAATTCAACAGTTAAACTGCAGTAGAGGTCATTGCTGCCCTGCAGACCTGGGGGTGAGCTGTTTTAAGCTTTTTTTTTCGTATTTATAATTTATGTCAAAGTTGCTCAGGAGAAAGGCAGTGTCAGCTGTGAGGAGTAACTGATTAGTGCAAAAATAACAGTATAGTACTAGCATCTGAACTACAACATGTTTTAATGATCAATGTACAGTAATGTAATTTCATTATGAAACATTCTCAACACACTCTAAAGCTCAAGCTGTGCGCTTCTTCCACTTCAGTGAGGTCAGTTTGGCAGAAGTAACAATGACTTTGCCATCCAAAAAAAAAAAAAAAAAATCAGCCAATGGAAACTAAATACAACAGCCAAATCTACACTCAATCACGCCTTACTGTGAATGCTGAACCAGAATCAACAAAGAAGACAAAAAACATTGAAACTGAAATGTACCCTGTAATAAGTTCCAAGACTAGATCACTTTCTATGATACATGCTTTCCAAATCAGCCCCCCTGCAGACAGAACATTTAGTGGGTGCACAGAAAACATGTCTCACACTCAGTTACCGATATTATATTGAAGTGACTGATGATGCTTCATGATGATCTTTCACTTTTATGTCAGAGAATTTTCATTAAGTGCTTCACTTTCTAGGTAAAAGGCATAAATGTTGATTTAGATTTATGTCTTAACGTTGATATGACATTAACCATGGATAGTTTATGAGATAGTTTTCGATGAAGGTTTAGACCATATGAGATGCCTACTGTTCAGGTGAGGTTTGTCATAGTGGCTACCTGGACCTTTCGGTTGTTAACATGGAAAATGAACTCAAAATCCATTTTTAGGCAAATGTCAAACAGCATCACAAAACCCTAAAAATACAACAAAGTGAATGTAATAATATTTCATTATTTTAATATGAACAGGAAACATTTAGTGACCCAACCTACACACTAAGGGACCTCACGTGGGCTCCAGAGCACATGACTGAGAAAATATATGGAAAAGAGGCAGTAGGTTGGAAATTAGCTGCAGGCTAAATAATCAGAGCAGACCACCACCATGTATTCTCCTGACATTAATACAATTCTGATTGGATAGTGTGTGTCTACTGTGTGACTGCACAAAAGGTGATATCAAAACAAGATGTTTGGAAAGCTTCATAAGACAAAAATAACCTCTGAAGTCATTTCAGATGAAATGAGTTAATGAAGACAGTACAAAAGGTAATCTAAGTTTCCATCTGTTGATATGTGTATCATGGACAAAAGATGAGAAATGAAAGCCAAGCAAAGTGACAGACAGAAATCTTTTCACCACATAAAGAATGACGTCAAATGTAATTAAGTCAAAAAACAGCACAACTGCTTCTCTCAGGATCGTGACTAATTTGTGCTTCCTTTTTTAATACTTCCATCAACAGTGTGACAAAATGGAGATACACCGAGTTTCCAACAAATGCAGCTGGGTTTTGCAGAGAAAAGGAGGGCTGACCTATTTTTCTGAATGAATGAAAATGACCTACGCTGTGGGCCTGCATGAATCTAAATTGAGTCACCAAGGGTATCCTGTGCAACAGTGTTCTGTTTGATTTAGAAACTGCTCCCTTGCTGATTTGTGGCAGGACAGGGGGTGGCTGTGCCCACTAGGGCTTGTGGTGAGAATGTCACAATGGCAGACGTCTCCAGGAGCCACCCTGCTTCCAGACTCAGCACCAGACAAGAGAAGCCACGCAAATGCAATTAGATGCAAGAGGCATGTGAGTACACACGCATACGCTGCCTGTCAAAGCGGATGTGTTCTAGGCCAGGCATGACATCCAGCTCCTGTTGCTGCAGAGTCAGGTAAACACTGACACAATTCTTTGTCTGTAATGCAGCATCACACAATATAGGCATACATTCAGTCTGATATACACTATGTAAGGTTTGGTTTTCTTTTCACCTTGCCATTACAGCAGCATCAACATCATCTTTACTCTTTCTTGCTTCTTGGATAAAGTGCCAAAAATCAAGACAAGACCCTTGTCGCTGTGAAATCGGCAGGATAGTGCAGCTGACGCTGTGTGAACAGGTGTCACAATTCCTGCAGATTTTACAGATTTCAAAATATTCTCAGAATGAAGAGAAAAGTAATCCGTCATGTCTCCTTTGGTCAGCAGTATAACCAGCCACACAGTGTGCTAGCAGCTAGCCTGCTAGTTGCTGCTATCTTCTTTTCCAGATAAAAAGGGGACTACACAGACGTTTAATGAAATAAAATACAAAATGCTGAAGGCAATGCCTTGAAATTTTATCTTTGTCTGCGGTGTGTTCAATATTAAAGGGAAAGCCCCCAAACACTCTCTTTAATCTCTAAAAATATATTTCACTCAAAAGAAGACTGAGTCATCATCTCCTATTATATACTGGATAATAAATTCAGACATTAAGTCAACATTAGGGGTACAAAAAGAGGGTGTTTGCCAACTGACAAATGTCACAGTCAACCATACAAGTTTCCTCCAATCTCAGGCACATCTAGGTGTCCTCATTCTGGCTTAAAATTAGGATTTCCTTGCTCTAGTAATTTACAAAAATGACATGGCTGAAGTCGAGGATTTAAAACAGCACTTTGAGTCTCTTTGGGCAATGGTTAGAAGCTTCAGACACAAACACAGCTCTAAACACTGCTAAATCTAACCTCACGTAAAGGAAAAATCATGAGTGTAATACAGTTTCTGCATTTTTCTCAGTGGTTACCTTACCACTTGCTTTGGGGTACACCTGAGTGTGCTTCTAATGGGGTGCAGCAAGTCCCAACATAGCAATGTTTATCCATGTCAAAGGCCTTGCAATGGCTTTGAAAAGGCCTCTTCCGCCCTTCCATATTTTTGATGACTGAGAGGAGACTCTCTGGCTTTCTCCATGGCCTCTAGCTGACCTCTCTCTGCCTGCAGACAGAACACTTAACATTGCGTCCCCACCTGTAGAGATGTCTGAACAGGGCCCACTTCAAAGCTGTGCAGTGATTGGGCCATGATTACCACGGGCACTTGACTCATTTCATCTCCTCTGAGGAAGGACTAAACTTGGGGAATCGGGCATGGGGATGGGGAATCTTATGAGAGTAAAAGCTTTTTTTATGATTTATACTATGTCCTACTAAAAATGTTTTCAACAATGATTTCTTATGAGGGTATATCCTCTGCTGAGGTTTTTGAAGTAGGTAGTGGGCAGTTGGCACAGATGTTTGCAAAGAGATGTCATTTTGTATCAGCAGAAGAGCCGTTTGATAAAGCAGCACTGCCTCGGTGACATGAAAGCCCAGCTGAATTCAACAACAACCGTCATCTCTGCTCTGCTTTTCTAAAGCTAAATGCCAGTGACAGGAACAGAATTCCCTGTGGTAACTGATCAGGTGCCAACCGCCCTCTCCCTAGTGCCCCGCTGCACCGAAGCCCTCTGTGGAGTTGGCATTGCCTGGCTTGGCCTGGCCTGTGGCTCTCTCAAACTCACCATTTGAGACATATCTCCAAATTAGACTCGCTTTACTGACTGCTGCCTGTCTCAAACATACCTGTGTGACGGATTTATCTGTAAAGTCAAAGTTGATTTAATGTGAATCACAGTCTTAAAATTGGAGTGGATTAAAGTTTATTAAGTCATAAATCTGGTTTCAAAATTCCAGAGCAATGAATCAGTGGAGTCGCTATCTTCACAGGCAGCCATAGTTAGGTAGTGAACCAGGCCAACAATAAAGGAAACATCTCTCCAGAATGAAACCAGCTTATTGTTAGGTTTTAAACATGAATGTGAGACTGCTGTGATTTACAAACATCATCATTTACATGTGCTCCCATACACACTGTGATGATGGATGTCCAGCACCTTCATAGCTTCACAGTCCTAATGGGATATTTTTCTATAGCCTTCTGTCTCACATGTAGGCTATATTCCTTCTTTTTCTTCCTACATCACAAAGGTCTGTGACTAAGCATACACCTCCATACAGCCTTTTTACTCCACCACTCACTCACATCTCCTCCTCTAAAACCATCGATGAGATTTTGTGGCCTCGGTGTGCCTTCGACCTAAATTAAAGGTATTTGAGAACCTCAAGTTAAGATTCATCGAGGCACGTACTCGCATAAAGGCAGGTGCACCTGTCTGCAGTGGAAGCCTTTTGTGTTCACTACCAAATGATCCCACGAATCGCACTGTCGCCCCTGAAAACAAGTGGAACAGAATGAGGTCTGTGTCTTACCGTGGTGTTTTCAGTCATTGCTCCCCCATCATCGTAACGTTTGCAGTCCAGACTACTGACGAACCGTTTATTCCTCTCAGGCTGTCTCACTCTCTCCCTCTCTCTCGCTCATCCCCATGTCATGTTTCTCCGCTGCAGCAGAACGACACCACGCCTCCTCCGCCAGCCGTGAGACGTCATCCGCACGGCACGCACACGCTCTCCAACGCACGTTCAGTAAGGCCCCGCCAGATGGCGCTGTGCCTAAGCGCAAACAATTTCCTCAATCACAGCTTATTACAGCTGATAAATGACTGCGTTAATAGAGTATAGATATGACAATCAGCATCGATTATATATAAATGAAAGTTAACACCAGCAATAGGGTGATGAATAGCCTATATGGTCATATCATTCAGCGTTTTTTTAAATACTTTTTTTTGCATTTTAATATGTGAAATTTTGTGCATAATCGACATGAAAAAACGTGTAAAACTAACTCTGGCTGATTTCAACACTGTGCCTGTCGAAGAAATGAAGCCTATAGAAACCCGAATAAAATTTTAAACAAAATATGTATGACTATTTAAATTGTTATTTTTAGCCTGACAAGAAAAGCTTAAGATCATTTATAGGTACATGAACACATAAAAGTCTGCAGCAACACTTTATGGTGGTAAAGATAGACTAATTCATACTTTTGGAACAGATGGACAGATCTATCTATCT
>JAVQJX010058382.1:0-11883 GCA_036025115.1 Ambassis agassizii
GTTGTGGCTCCACATTTGTGTGTGTGTGTGTGTGTGTGTGTGTGTGTGTGTGTGTGTGTGTGTGTGTGTGTGTGTGTGTGTGTGTGTGTGTGTGTGCGTGTGTGTGTGTGTTGCCTTGAAGAGGATACATTAGGATTAACCTATAATATGTAACCATAAAATGTTCTCTTGTCTCTGTCTCTCTCTCTCTCTCTCAGTGATTCAATACACCACAGAGAATAAGGAAACATGTGCCAGGTATGTGCAGAGACTCCAGAGAGTTGCATTGTGGGTTATGTAGTCACCACGTTATGCATTTCTTTTTCTCCTCTAGATTCCAGCAGCAGTGCTCCCAGAATGCTTTTTGCTCCGACTACGTCACAGGCTTCTGCTGTCACTGCCGGCCCGGTTTCTATGGAAACGGACGCCACTGCCTACCTGATGGTTTGTCCTCAGATTACGTCAGTATATTTAAACAAAGCAAACAAATAGATGACCCCCGTGCCGCTCGTCCTCCAGGTGCCCCGCAGCGTGTCAGCGGTAAGGTGAGCGGCACTGTGACCGTGGGCTCGACTCCAGTGGAGCTGAACAACATTGATCTTCACGCTTACATTGTGGTCGGAGACGGGAGAGCGTACACCGCCATCAGCGAGGTAGAAACGTGAACCTGATCTAATGAAAATGGTCCTGTGATGTCATTGGCCTGACCTTTGTAAACTCCGTGCAGGTACCCGAGCCAGTGGGCTGGGCTCTGATGTCGATGGCTCCAATAGGAGAGCTGTTTGGGTGGCTGTTTGCTCTGGAGCTGCCCAACAGCAAGGCAGGATTCAAAACCACAGGTAAACAGCGTCTTTGTCTGCGTGCGCTGTACATCTGACTTTTAAGCACGTCTTGGAAAGCTGAAGGAACTCCTTTATGGCGAGGACATTCTGTGTCTGTGTGTTTTCGGTCTCCCAGCCAGCTGTATTGTCTCCAGGGATGTGATGTGATATCAGGCTTCCACCTCCTCTTTCTAATAGGAAACAGCTGCATATGTGTGTGTGTGTGTGTGTGTGTGAAACCCACTGCAGACTTCTCTTCTTTTTTACATTTGCAAGATTGTGTAATAGAAAACCAAGAGATTGATTGATTATTGGTTGACTGATTGTATTGTCAGGTGCCGAGTTCACTCGTTACGCAGATGTCCTGTTTTACCCCGGTGGCCAGCGTTTGTCAATCATTCAGACGGCACGCGGCCTTGACGACCACAACCTCCTCACTGTGGACACTATGGTCAGCGGCAGCGTGCCATTCCTGCCACCTGGAGCCGAAGTTACCATGGATCCCTTCAAGGAGACATATCAGTACTACCCATCAGGTAACCAAACAGCAACGCGTCACACAGACTGATCTTGTGTCTTCTCTGCTTAGCTTTAAAATTGTTCGCTCTGTCTTCCCGCAGTCACCACCTCTACCTCCGTCAGGGAATATTCTGTGGTGTCGGCGGAGCGAGGGTCAGAGTCCTTCTCCTTCCAGCTGAAGCAGAACATCACCTACCGCGACTGTCGGCATGACAACCGCGCCGCTGCCACGGAGACGTTGCAGATCACCATGGAGAGGGTGTTTGTGATGTACGTGAAGGAGGAGCGAATCCTGAGATACGCCATCACCAACAAGATCAGCCCTGTTGGAGGTGAGTCAAGGTTTTAATTTTCAAGAATGTGTTTTTTAGCCAAGACGTTGTTAAGAACATGTACAACAGACAGAAACATAACAGCCCAGGTCAGGGTGCCCATTATGACTCGAAAAGAGCCCTTATTACCGCAGTGTGGAACTAATTTGAAAAAGTCTGTATCTTCTACAAAATCTGCAAAACAAACAACAACTAAAAGTCATCTTTGAAGCAAGGCGACAGCACCAACATCCCTCAGGTGATGGCACTGGCTTTCAATATAAAGCTGATCAATCGAATCAGAATCTATCCCAGATCGTCCCTGTCGGGTTTCAGTGTGTGAAAAACGTGAGGTTTTCTCTCCCAGAGCTCCAGCCAACAACCAGACCACCTCGTAATTGCCACAGAAACCGCAGCTCAGAATTGGATGGAGCTCAGGTTTAAGCATGCATGCTGCTGGCTGAGGATAATTATTAACCATAGAAAACACTGTCAGAGTGTGTGTGCATTAGCTCTGCTGTTTCGAGGTTCATTGTCGACACACTCGACCACTTTTAGGAGGATTGTAACCGCAGTGTGCGTCACAGCTGACAAGTTTTTCATGCAGGTGATTGTTTTGGTAAAGCACTGACATGTGAGTGGAGGCTGAAATATAAAGTGCAGGGAGAAAATGTGTGTGTGTGCACCAAAGTGAGTGAATCTGAGAGTCACAGACTGCACAATCCAAGGTGAGCAGTGCAGCAATAAGAGAAGCCGGCTTCGCTGGACACGTGTCATGTTCTTTTTCTATCAGCACACAGCAGGCCGCTCTGTATGATGAATACCAGACAGTGAGAGGCGCAGACCTCAAAAGATGAAGTGAAAAAGAAGCAGTTTGAGACAGAAAGAGAGAGCTGTTGGAAGCAGACCAGGTTCCTGTCATTTAAACGTCAACATGCTGATTAAAAAGGTTATGATGACACATCTCACACATGCTCACATACAATAATACACCAAGAGCACAGCTGGAAGAGCTTTCGGGGATCAGGGGTTTTGTAAACACGGGTTAAGTGGTGTGTGTGTGTGCATAAAAGAGAGGGTATGTGTGTTCAAGGGTCTTACACTTTTCTGGGAAATAATATCCCAGCCAATGACAGATTTTCTAGTGAGGGGGGTTGCTGGGCAAAATAGCTGCCCAGTGATGTCATGAGAATCAGAGACATGCAAAAGAGGTTAAACAGAAAAGAGACAGAAAGAACAGATTTACTCAAGTTTGTAATTGTGAACAGCTGTAGTGTTAATTTAAGATTTCAAAAATAATCATTTGTCTCAGCCCATGGATTTCTGAATGATAGCTCATGTCCCAGGAAATGTTTCAGAACTGACACTCTGCTGTAACACACTGGACTCCCTCACATCCTGGTCACTATCGCCTTAAACACCACATTTCCACAGTGTCAAGTCAATAATCATACATTTCTTCAAGGTGGGTTTTTTTTTTTTAAGTAGCCAGAGCACCTTCAGCTCCTTCTCTGTGCGTCAGTGTGTGGGAGATCTTTGTAGAAAGCAACAGGTGGGAAACTGCAGGCATCACTTTGATGGTGTGTTCTAGTGCTCTCACCCACTCACCCTCTCTCTCTAATTATCCTTCAGTCTTTTCTCCGATCCATGTGTATCTCACCCTCTCATCTTCCCAGCGACACTCAGACTTTGAAGGAGTCTCTCTCTCTCTCTCTCTCTCTCTTTCTCTCTCTGATAATGAGCCAAAATTCCTCTTTGGCCTCAGGAGATGAAAGCAAGCTGTGTTTGATTTTGTTTATGTGTTAGTTGTTGTTCATGGTGGATGATGATGCCCGTGACTGTAAAGAGAAAAAAAAAGCATCATTAAAAACAGATATCACTGTATTAGGATGCTGAGTTAAACATACAAATGCCATAATAGTGTTTTGAATGTAACACATTAAAGTCGATTGGACCTGCGGTTGAGTTGTGGAGCAGATCTTTTTCATTCCTCTCTAATGATTTCCCAGGGTTTATTGTGTTTTTATTTTTTTATTTTGAACAAATTAGTCTGAGGTTTGCTTTTAAAATGAGGAAAACCCTGAACTCACATCTGCTCTCTCTGTCTGTGCGTCGTCCCCTCTCTCTCATGTACATGTGTGTCTAAACTTATCCATATGTTGGATATAGAGAACACAAGGGGAGTCGCTTCCTTAGAGGAAACCATCCTATGGGATGGAGAGATTGTACATGTGTGTTTGGTTAAGCTGCCCTGTAATCATTGCTCTAATCATCATTGGACTTTTACTGGTGAATAATCCAGATCTTAATTAATCTCAATTCAGGACATTTGGAGTCTAATTCTCGACAAGGTGGTAGTTGATTTAAACGAATCGCTCTTTCTGTTCCATCCTTCATCTGGTCTGTAGTTGAGCCTTCAGGATCTGAGCTGGTGAACCCCTGCTACGCCGGAAACCATGACTGTGACACCACGGCGCAGTGCATCCCTCTGGAGGGCCAGGCCTTCCAGTGCCAGTGTGCTACAGGTTACAGAGGAGACGGACGCAACTGTTACGGTACTTTTTGTCTATCTATGGACATACATGTGCGCCGCTTACAGGGCTTATGTACACTGCAGAGTGCTTTATGGTGCCTCTTAGACACTCACACAGAGGTAAAGATAGTTCAAGGCAGTGTGTCTGCGTTTCATCATCTGTGCATCCAGTGTAAAAGGGTCAAGGACAGGCTAGATGGATGGAATCATCTTAAAAGCAACTTTATGTGGGTGTGCGGCCTGTCATTAGCCCAGCAGCAGGTCTTTGTCTGTTCTGCTGGCAGCATTAAGAAAGCCCGAGGCCTCAGCCTTCCCATAGCCGGTCCTCAGTGTCTCTGGTCAGATAATCTCTGTGTGGTTCTGTCCTGAGTTTTGCACATTACAGCCAAGAATCCAGGTGTACATGGTATAGTAACATAACGAGCATGCAGCAGTAATAACACATAATTACAGGTTGATTCTCACAAGGGGTTCCTGGACTTTATAGAAAGACTGTCTCACTTTCTCTCTTTTCACAGACATAAACGAGTGCGACGAGGGTTTAGACACATGTGGTGACCATGCTCAGTGTGTGAACCTGCCGGGAAGCCACCGCTGCCAGTGCCAGAGTGGCTACGAGTTCGGCTATGATGGCCGCACCTGTGTTGGTGAGCCGTAACTGAAAAGATTTGAATATAATGAACTGAGACGGAGCTGTTTTGGAGCACACAGTCCTCCATGATCTAAGAAGGAGCTGAATATTTTGGAACGTATTTGGCACAACATAACTGCAACAGCTAGAAACGCAGCGAGAGGGGAGGATAGTTGACAAATGTGAGAACCAAAGGGTGAGATGAGGCGGGACAGGCTGAGGGGGGGTGAGGTGAAAGACAAATGGAGCAATGTCACAATGTGTTGTTTTGCTTTGGAATGTGTGGAGGAGCCAGTGTGTGTGTGTGTGTCCTCCTATCACCCATTTGTGTGAACTTTTTATGAACCCTCCCACCGCCTTCCTTGACAAATAATACTCACATTACACTGGAAGTTGCTGATTTCCACCTTTCTGCATGTGTTTTCTCAGATGTAGACGAGTGCAGCAGCTCTCCATGTCACGTCCATGCCAGATGCATCAATGAACTGGGGTCCTTCCGGTGTCAGTGCCAGCCTGGTTTCTACGGTGACGGTGTCTACTGTTCACAGCATGACGGTCAGTAACGTTGCTGCGATGTTGAAGAAAGATGCGCTTTGAGATTACAAAAGACCTTTACTTGTCACAGGACACACAGCTCGTCCAAAGAGCCGGTGTGAGCAGCACAGAGACAGTCTGCAGGGCGGAGAGGACCGCGATGGACGCCCTAGTCTCGGAGCCTTCGTCCCTCAGTGTGAATCTGACGGGCGGTATCGATCGCTGCAGGTGGGGATCTGACTGACAGATTTGCTGCTGCCTGACTGTAACTGTACTGATTTTTAATAATGATGCGTTGCAGTGCCACGGCTCCACTGGACATTGTTGGTGTGTGGACATCAGTGGACAGGAGAGAGCAGGAACCAGGACTCCACCTGGAACAGCACCCACAGACTGTGACAGACCAGGTATGAACGCATTACAGAAAGGCCGGTCTTTAGTGAATGGATTAGAGCTACGTTTTATGCTCTCTCATGTCTCTGCAGATGAACCTCAGCGTCCTAAAACTCGCTGTGAGCACCACAGAGACAGCGTCCAGACCTCCAGCTCGGAGGGATACACTATAGATGGAGCTTATGTGCCTCAGTGTGATGCTGACGGACACTACATACCACTGCAGGTCAGCATCTGATCATCACCTAACTGGAAAACTGTTCAAAAAAATCTGACTGGAAAAAAAAAAATATATGTTTTAGTGTCACGGCTCCACTGGACAATGCTGGTGTGTGGACAGGACTGGACAGGAGAGAGCAGGAACCAGAACACCGCCTGGTGATCCACCCACAGACTGTGACAAGCCCAGTAAGGAAGAAACAAACTGTTTAGTTATCTGCCAGCAGGTGTATAATGTCAGGACTCTCCAAGGCTTTCCTGTTAAACATTGACCTGTGAACCCCCTAATTCCTCACTTCACTGACAGCAGGTTTACACGAGTGTGTGTCTAACCTTGTAAGTGGTGCTCCATTGGGGTCATTGGGTCACAGCCTTGGAATGCCTGGAAAAACAGGTGATGTCACTGCGAGGTGGGGATGAGGGAGCGAGCATGATGAAGCTAATAAACAATTCATATGAAAAGAAGGTTATTATAGCTATATCCATACCAGCTGAATGGATTTTTATGGGAATATAATGGCCCCCATGTTATCATCGTAAAAAGGAGATTTTTCTAACGCTCTCCACAAGTCTTAAAACTAGCTGATAGTGTTGTCAAAATAGTAGCTAGCTTGTTAAAGAGACATTTGTATCCTCAGATGAGCCAGAGCGTCCTAAAACTCACTGCGAGCAGCACAGAGACAGCGTTCAGACCACCAGTCCAGATGGATTCCCCATACCAGGAGTGTTTGTGCCTCAGTGTGACGCAGAGGGACGGTACAGACCTCAGCAGGTCAGCACTCTATCATTAACAAATAATATGGTCCTAAAGATAAAGTAACGTTTAATAACATCCCTTTATTATTTCAGTGTCACGGCTCCATTGGACATTGTTGGTGTGTGGACAGCACTGGACAGGAGAGACCAGGAAGCAGGACTGGACCTGGTACACCACCTTTGGACTGTTATAGACCTGGTGAGGCAAAGAGTCACAGTGTTCACAGTGTGTGTTTGTAAGTTCATTGTATTTAAGTTCTCTTCTAAAATCCTCAGATATTCCAGCACAAACTCCCTGTCAGCAGCACAGAGACAGTGTTCAGACCAGCGGTGCAGAAGGATACCCCATAGCAGGAGTGTTTGTGCCTCGGTGTGATGAAAACGGAGAGTACACCGCTCAACAGGTAAGAACAGGTCTTTAAAGAAAGAGGCACTGTCACATCGGCCCTTATTTATAACCATTACTGATGTTTCAGTGTCACGGCTCCACTGGATACTGTTGGTGTGTGGACAGGACTGGACAGGAAAAAGCAGGAACCAGAACTCCACCTGGGACGCCATCTGTGGACTGTGACAGACCTGGTGAGGCTGCTCTTCCTACCAGCCATGGAGAGGGTGCGCTTATGTTTCCTAATGTGTTGTGTTGCTTCTTACGCAGATGAACCTCAGCGTCCTAAAACTCACTGCGAGCAGCACAGAGACAGCGTTCAGACCTCCAGCTCAGAGGGATTCCCTGTAGTTGGAGCTTATGTGCCTCAGTGTGATGAAAATGGACACTACATACCACTGCAGGTCAGCATCTGTTGTCCAGCTTATTTCACTGTTTGTTGTTGAGTAAAATCATAATATCTATGATTGTTTCAGTGTCACGGCTCCACTGGACATTGTTGGTGTGTGGACAGAACGGGGCAGGAGAGGCCAGGAAGCAGGACTGGACCTGGGACACCACCCAGAGACTGTGACAGACCAGGTGAGGACTCACTATATATATATATATTTCCATGTATTTTTGTTAGAAATCCTCACTTTCAAGTGCAGTTAGTTTACTAATATGTCTGCGTTTAAATCCTCAGATGAGCCAGAGCGTCCTAAAACTCACTGCGAGCAGCACAGAGACAGCGTTCAGACCACCAGTCCAGATGGATTCCCCATAGCAGGAGTGTTTGTGCCTCAGTGTGACGCCGAGGGACGGTACACGTCACAACAGGTATCACCGCGGTAAATCTGGATATTCTGCACATTTTAGTCCACTTGTTAATGCACTTATTTTGAATATTCTAGTGTCATGGATCCACTGGACACTGTTGGTGTGTGGACAGAACGGGGCAGGAGAGACCAGGAAGCAGGACTCCACCTGGAACTCCATCAGTGGACTGTGACAGACCAGGTCAGGAGAGTCAGGCTTCCTGCTGAGCATGGCATGTGCCAGCAAAGGCAGGTTGGAATGTTTATCAGTATCTCATGTCAACTTGTAAATGTTTTCCAGATGAACCTCAGCGTCCTAAAACTCACTGTGAGTACCACAGAGACAGCATCCAGACCTCCAGCCCAGAGGGATACACTATAGATGGAGCCTATGTGCCTCAGTGTGATGCAGATGGACAGTACCTACCTCAACAGGTGAGCTCTATTTACACACAAAAATATGCTGTTGTACTTTGCTCTTTTTCATAATAGTAATATTTGATTTTCAGTGTCATGGCTCCACTGGACATTGCTGGTGTGTGGACAGGAGTGGACATGAGAGAGCAGGAACCAGGACTGGACCTGGAACTCCATCTGTTGACTGTGACAAACCAGGTGAGTCAGTTTCTGTTTCCTGTAACACCTCAGGCTCAGCTGTATGTTTCCTCATGACTGATATATTCCTTGATCTTCCCCAAGATGAACCTCTGCGTCCTAAAACTCTCTGTGAGCACCACAGAGACAGTGTCCGCACCACCAGCCCTGAGGGACACCCTGTAGTTGGAGCCCATGTCCCTCAGTGTGATGCTAAAGGACAGTACACACCTCAGCAGGTATTTATCATTTACTGTGATTTAATATGACTCTGTTCAGCTTGCTCATCATTTTTGTCTTAGTGTCACGGCTCCACTGGACATTGCTGGTGTGTGGACAGGAGTGGACAGGAGAGAGCAGGAACTAGGACTGGACCTGGATCTCCTCCTGTGGACTGTGACAGACCAGGTGAGACATTGTATGAGTGTTTGTCCCTTTAAGACACGGCTGTCTCACACACGAACAGCACACACACACGCTGTTCTATAAATTCCATTTATGAGCGTCCTAACATCTGAAGTGGTCACTTTGTGGCAGTGTGAGCTGCTGACCGTTGCCTGGTAACCAAACCAAAACACCAGCAAAGCGACAACACGGCGTTACACCCACCCATACACATGCTGCACACACACACACACATATTTGCATGCTTTGTTGTGTTCAACTCCCCTCATTCACACCCACATAAGTGACTCTCATAAGTGTCCCACATTTACTCTGTTTATGTGTAAATCTGCCTTGTTCATGTGGTTGATCAATAAATAGAAGTGATTCATTCATAAAACGGCTGCTGGAAAAACTATTTAATTGTTTAGTTAGTCTGACTGGAGAGCTGCTCTTGCTCTATTATCCTAATTTGCTTCTCAGTCCAGAAACTGGAGAGAAATTTACACACAGAGAGCAGGCAGTGTAAACATTAGCAGAAGCCTTAAGTGGTTTCAGGTTTAGTTTTAAAACTCTCCTTATAAAGTGAGTTATTAAAGGGATTTTACATAGTAAACAGTTTTGACAAACGTGTGTGCCTCTTTAAACGCTCCAGCATTAATCAAACACTCCACCCATCACTGCAGTGTAAACCCAGCAAGACAGAAGAGGATATCATAGAAAACACACGGCTGATTAAAAATGTCTGTGACCCCCCCCCACAGCCCCTGTGCCGCCAACTCGTCGCCCTGAGAGTGTGTGTGAGAGATGGAGGGCCAGTTTGATCGAGCACTACGGCGGTAAAGCAGACCCTCAGCAATACGTGCCTCAGTGTGAGCCGGATGGACAGTTCAGGTACTCACACAAAAGCTGAAGTTTCTCAGCAAAGTGTTCCACAGATCTTCTAACTCTTGTGCTCCCTCAGTCCAGTCCAGTGTTACGGTGAGACCACTTACTGTTGGTGTGTGGACCAGGACGGACGGGAGGTTTCAGGGACCCGGTCCAGTGATGTCGTCAAACCTGCCTGTAATTATCCTCATACTGTTTTTTTGTTACTGTTTGGAACTTCTTCTTTTTTTTTAATATTTTTGAAATCTCGATCCAGGCATTGGAACAGTGGCTCCTCCCACCATGCGTCCACTACCGCGCCCTGATGTGACGCCTCCTACAAACTCTCACATAACACTGCTGTACGCTCAGGGGCAGAAAATAGGAGCGCTGCCCCTCAACGGGACCAAACTGGACGCATCCAGCTCTAAAACACTGCTGACTCTACACGTAAGACAAATTTTTACCCTGATACTAATTATGAAGAGGAATGTGTGCTACTTCATCTTGCTGACACCAGAAGAATATGTCACAGCTACATTTTAGAAAAGATGTGGTTTGTACAATGTCTTTATACTTTCGTTAGAAAAGCTTAGTTAATAGTGACACCGGTGGTCATTAGGTGAACTGCAGGGAGCTGGTACTGTAGCTAGCTAACATTAGCAGACTAAGGTCAGTTAGTAAGTTGTAACTTTAAAGCTAGAGTTAGATGCTCCTGTTAGCGAGCTAAGGTTAGCTACGGACTGAGCTGAGGCAGTGTTATGGCCGTTTGATATTATATTTGATATAATAAAGAGTCAATCAATCATCAATGTCTTTTGGAGTTTTATCAACTCCCATCAGTCACATCAACATGGGAGTTCGTGTGCCAGCTCTAAACCTCTCCCGCTAGCTCCTACAGTTATATATGACAAAAACAAGGGGATAGCCTTCAACATTACAATCAACATAGGAATAAACACAATGAAATTATGACTGAGATTCTTCTTCCACTGAGCGTAAACAAGGTCAAGCGCAAGGCAGGTTAAGAAAGGACATCGTCTGTACTTTTCCACTTTACTGAGAATGATCACATGTTCATTAAAACTAAGATTTCCTTCGCAGCAGCATGCAGGATTTCAGTTTTGTGTCAGTGGCTGTTGATGACTCACATGCTATGTGTGCTGATGTCCAGGGTTCAATAGTCGTTGGTATCGCCTATGACTGCAAAGAAAACCAGGTCTATTGGACAGATTTGTCTGCAAGAACAATCAACAGAGCGTCTGTGTCCCCTGGAGCTGAACCTGAGTTACTCATAAACACAAGTAAGACTTCACGCTCCGTTGTGTCGGTAACAAATGTTTGTGTGATGTTTTAATGGCCCGTGCTCCCTGCAGACCTGGTCAGTCCGGAGGGTTTGGCAGTGGATGTCAAACGCAGGCAGATGTTCTGGGTCGACTCTAACCAGGATCTGATAGAAACCGCCAACCTGGACGGCAGTGGAAGGCGAACCCTGTTTGACACAGACCTGGTGAACCCCCGGGCCATCATAGTGGTCTCTTCCACCGGGTAAGACCAAAGAAAAACAAAAAATAACTCAGTTTAGTCTGGATGTGCAAACATGTCCCATCTCTTCTCTGAGCAAGAAACAAACAAGCGCCCACACACAGTCTTCACAAGTGAGTGTAACATCCTGGAGGTGCTCCACTGAGACAGAACGAGCCGCTGCATCAGCATGTGATTTTATGTCAGAGAAGGGCACAGATGGTTTTCAGCCCATTACCACAGCTATGAGATTAAACACAACAAGCTCTAAGTCAACACTGCATTCATTAGTACAAATTGTGCTCTTAAAGGACAGCGATGAGACTTGTTGAGTCTGCTTTCTGGACTCCAGACTGTGACCCAAACATGACTTCATCAGTGTGAGACGGCAATTGCAGGGATTTTAGGGTGGAGTGTCCCGTTAGTAACGCATGTTTGATAACTCTGTCATAGGGCTGATTTTTAGTGCTTTTCTCTGTGTACCAAGCAGAGCCAAGAAAACTGCACTAATGCTATTAATCCTGCACACACACACACACACACACACACACACACACACACACACACACACACACACACACACACACACACACACACACACTCACAATGACAGCATGAGGCCTTCACTGGTCA
>JAVQJX010058391.1:0-13628 GCA_036025115.1 Ambassis agassizii
ATACCCCACTTTCAACTACCACACTTCCAACTACCACACTCAAAACTACCACACTTACAACTACCACACTCACAACTACCACACTTACAACTACCACACTTCCAAGTACCACAACTACTACTAGTACCTCAACTACTGCTCAGTCTACAACCACAGCTGCCCCCCTGGTGTGTGCTAATGGTGGCATAGCAGTGAGTGGTGTCTGCCTCTGTCCTGACGAGTGGAGCGGGCCGACATGTTCTGAAGGTAAGAGCCATGTTTGCATTGTTGGACTGTGAAGGATCATGGACTCTCCCACAGCTGGTTTTTACTTCCGTCCGCTTTAGGCAGTTCTTGGTTTTGTGTAGGAAGTGCATGACTGATCGTTTTGATCCGGGGTCACATTAAGACTCGGTCTGAACTGACTGAACCCAAAAGCAGCTCATCTCTTGCTGAACTTTCTCAGAAAACTTCTGCAGAGAACAGGAAGTGGGTGGACACAGATTCCCACAGACACCCATCGGCTGGTTCGCGTACTCTGTGACGACGTGTCCTGCAGGATCGAGCGGTGGTGAGTTTCTGCCTCAGCAGTGGTAGATCTCTGTCCATCAGGTATGTAATGTGCTGATGTCTGTCGTCCTGAACTCAGCTGGTAAACCGCGGGCTTCCACCAGGTGTTCGCTTACTAACGGCTCCCCGAGTTTTGACCCCCCTCAGGTCTTCCAGTGTAACCAGACCCTCAGTGACATCCAGCAGAATGTGAGTGCTGCTGCTCTCAGTTTCAGTCCAGCAGTTTGAGGAGTGAATAAAAACATGTCCGCCCTCCTGTAGCTCACCAACGCTGCAGATTTAGAGATGCTGGCGACCAGCACTCAGATCTTGACGTCCCAACCTGAAAACCTGACGGCCAAAAACATCACCACGGCGGCTCAGATCGCCAACACGCTGCTGCAGTCTCCAAACGCCACAGAGGTACAGGTCACAGGAAGTTCAGTAGTTCTGGTCACCATGAGGCCACTGACGCACCGTGTGATGTTCGCAGAGCGTCCGCGTGGCGGCTATAGCAACAGTCAGCCAGCTGCTGACCGCCAGCGTGCCGGACAGCACCGAGGAACTCAACGCAACTCAGAGGTGAACGACTCATCAAACTAACCGAGTTTAAAACGTACTGAAGCGACGAGCTGAACCTGAGCTACGTCATGTTTGTGTTTGTCACTTGCAGCTTGACGCAGACTCTGGACCAGTTCAGCCTCAGTCTCAACTCGTCGCTCCCTCGGGTTGTCCAACCGAACCTGGTGGTCCAGTCGGCGCAGGTGCAGGCTGGAGGCAGTCGGGGAGTCCAGTTCACATCGTTCACAGGTTCATGTTTTTCTTCAGCTCACTTCCTGCAGAGTTTTATGGTTTTATTGTTTTACAGCCGTCGGAGTCATAACTCACACACAAGACAGCACACCTTCAGATTCAGACCCACTTGCTGTAAACATCAGAAAACCACCACGTTTCAGGCTGTCACGTTTCACTGAATCTCAAACCCGGACCCTGAACCCTGTTTGTAACCTTCACAGGGACGACCGGCAGTTTTGTGGCAAACAGGATTCAGCTGAACACCAACGTGTCTCAGATCATGGTGGAAAGTGGCTTCATAGCGGACGCGCTGGTCTTCTTACAGTTCCCGCCTGGTGAGTCTGCAGCAGGTGAAGCTTTGAGTTCGTTTCAGGACAAACGTCTTTAAACTGTGAATTTGTGGTGTCAGAGGAGGGCGCACGTCAGGACCAGTCCAATGTCTCTCTGGGCTTCGTCCTCTACCAGAACGACCGATTCTTCCGCTCGAAGGTCTACAGGAGGCAACACGCCACCGTCAGGGTCCTGTCCGCCTCCATCAAAGGTCAGATATGCGATGTGGAGCTGCAGTTCAGACCGACGGTGAGAAAACAGATCAGAACCTGCTGAAACAAGAATCAGATTCTCAGGCAGCTTCCTCTGAGACCATGTTGGTTTATGGAGACGATAATCTTTGTTTTGGTGACTTTCACCTGAGTCAATGATTGACACTGAGATATTAGTGACTGCAGCCATGACAACCACACGGCCTCCTCTTCCTCCTCTGCAGCTGATGAACAGGACGTCCCTGTACGACTTCTCCTGCGTCTTCTGGAACTACAGCCTGCAGGACTGGAGCACCGCCGGCTGCTCCAAAGGGAACGCCTCTGACGGAGTCCTGAGATGTTCCTGCAACCACACCACCAACTTCGCGGCGCTCTGGGTGAGTATCAGCAGCACCTGAACGCCTCAAACGACGTGACGCGAGTCTGTGTTTGTTTCAGTCCTTCAGAGAGACGTTCGAGTACGCCGAGGCGCTGGACATCATCTCCATCGTGGGACTGTCCTTCTCCATCCTGGGTTTGGTGATCACCATCATCCACCACGTTACAATACAGTCAGTCACAGGTTAAAACAGTTTTAAAGGAACATTTGAGGTGTTTTTGTGACTCTGTCCTGAAATGTTTGCAGCTTTCAGCGGACGTCTGGCGAGCGTCAGAACAGCCTGAACTCCACGCTGGCTCTGCTCAGCATCTGCATCAGCCTGCTGGCCTTCATCATCACCTTCCTCTCTGGCGTGCAGAACTCCAGCCGGCAGAGCGATGGCGAGTCGCTGCCCAGTCCCACCAACAACCTGCTGGACTCTGACCGGCACGTGGACCCGGACCGCGGCTCGTGCACGGCGGTGACGGCGCTGCTGCACTTCTTCCTGCTGTCCACCTTCGCCTGGAACGCCGTGTACGGCACACAGCTGGTGCTGCTGGTGCAGGCGATGCGCCGCCATCTGCCGCCGTGGTGGACGCTGCTGAGCGTGACTGTGGGATGGGGTACGGAAACCAGGATCAAGTCTAAACGCTTCATCACTGAATGAATTCTAACTGCTGGTTTGCTCCCGTCAGGGCTCCCGGTGGTCATGATGGCCGTCACGCTGGCAGCGACGTACAGCGTGGAGGATCCTCTGGGATACAGACAGGAGGCATTGTGGGTAAACTGTGGCTGAGATTTTTCTCTGGAGGTCATCACAGTCTAACATGGCGTCTCCCACAGCTGCTGGCTCGCGGCGCTGGATCAGGACGGACGCCTCGGGTTCGGGAAGCCCGTGTTCTGGGCCTTCATTGTTCCGGTCGGCCTGATCCTGATCTACAACATCATCCTGCTGATCCTCACCTCACTGACCATGTGCAGGATCAACCCCAGGCTGACCAGGTGACTCTGACAGCAGCACGTCAAACATCCACACTACACTGTAAAAAACGACTTCCGTTGTGTTTTCCCTTCAGATTCTAAAAATCATACAAACTTTAAGAACAACAATTAAACAGCTGTGATGTTTCTGTGGCAGCACCAAGCGCTCGTCGGGCACACGCAGGTTCCTGGCCAGCTTCTCTGTGGCGGTGATGCTCGGTCTGTCCTGGACTCTGGGTTACCTGGTCCTCAGCAGCACAGGCCACGCCCACCTGGTCTTCAGCATTTTGTTCTGCGTCTTCACGACCACACAGGTACATCAGCTCATCATGTGTCAAAGTGATCAATAAGACTGATGTCACCTCGCTCTGTTTTCAGGGCTTCCAGATCTTCATCCTCTTCACAGCCAGAACACCGAGCTTCAGAGCCGCCATGGTGCGCCCCCTGCAGTACGTTTCCTCCACCAGCATCCCGCTCCGGACCTCCACCTACCACCTGTGGAAGCAGTCTGAGAGGCCGAGCTGCTCGGAGACGTACCGGGACCTGAAGGACGAGAGCAGCGGGACGCTGTAGGAGGAAGAGGAGGCCGACGTCTGCTTCCTCTGATCTGCTGGTTCCTGCTGCAGTGGCCTCTTTCTGCCTCCAGGTGGCGACTGTGAACTGTTTCATATTTCTGAGCAGCTTGATGTTTGTACATTCAGATTATTTGTGTTTGTTTTTATTTCCTGTGATGATTTATTGATCAGAAATCTATTTGATAATAACAAGGTTATTGTTGATCAATTATTTGGAGCCTGATCAATATATATTAATACACATGGCATCATTCCACACGCAAGAGGACAGCAGCTGATTGGACGAACCAGCTGTCAGTCACTGAGCTTTGACCAATCAGATGAAACATGAAAGCTAGCTATTAGCAGTTAGCATGTGAAAGGAGAACTAAGTATAGTGACGTCACTTCCTGATGGCGGAAAAAACAACAGAGAGCGTTACCACGGCAACAGCATCCAGCTGCTCCTGAGCGGGGGGGATTTCCCTGACCATGACTCATCAGTCTGAGGAGCTCCCGCTGAGTCAGCGTTTGGCTATCAGTGTGTGTTTGTTGTGGAGCCTCAAACAGCTGCAGCCAGTCAGCAGAGAGCAGCAGGTCATGTGACCCTCAGAGATCATCCTGTGTGTGTGTGTGTGTGTGTGTCGGGGCGGCGCCGCGCTCTCCGAGCAGTCAGTGAAGGCAGCAGCAGCTCTGACACTGAGCAGACGTCTTCATCGAGGTGAGACGTTTTTGGTTTCCTTCCACACATGCCAGAAAACACACGTGTCCTCACACGGGGGCCACGTGCCGACGCTTTCACCACCTCAGTGTGAAGACAAAGTGTTTCAGGATGACTTCCTGCTTCCACTGACGAAGAGCGTTTACACACCTGCCAAAGAGCCACAAACACAGACACACAAAGCCTTCACAGAGACACACGGTGTCCTGCAGGGGGCAGCAAACACAGCGCTGACGTGTTGTAATCCATCCTGAGGTGAACCCTGTGTGTGTGTGTGTGTGTGTGTGTGTGTGTGTGTGTGTGTGTTGGGGGGGGGCAGCCTGGAGCACATTAAGCCTCCTCTGCAGAAACAATCTGATCAGACCTCCTCTGACTGGAAGCAGATGTGCGGTTTGGTGACTTCATGAGCCGTGTTCGGGGGTTTTCCTCTCTCTCTGTGTGTGTGTGTGTGTGTGTGTGTGTGAGTGTGTGTGTGTGTGTGTTTCTCTGCAGCGTGACAAACGATGTTGTTCTCTGGTTCTGAATGAATTTTACATGAGGACATGTTGTTTTCTGAACATGTGGCTCATTAAACTGTTTAAAAGTGTTTTTCCCATCATGCACTCTGCTCACCTGAGGCCCTGTGGGAACCAGGAGGAGGCACGAGACTTACAAAGATAAACGACGTGTGTGTTCGTCCGTTCGTGGGAACCGGTCCTCAGACTCTCAGCCAATGGGCTCCTGCGGCTTGGACGGCTGCGACCAATCAGCTGCGGCGTTTGTCGTGGCCTCCCCGGCTGCTGTAATCTAATTTAGTCTGTAACGAGAGCAGCAGAGTGGAAACATGTGGAGCAGAGCAACTGTCCATGAAGACACACAGGACTGACAGAGAGCGCCTCCTCTGGACACTGCAGGAACTGCACACCACCACTGATCGCTCTGCGGCGCCGCCTTCAGGCGCCTGAGGCCTGCCTCACAGCGTCCTGTCACAGCGTCCTGTAAGCGTTGGTGCAGCGCGCTCACGTGAGGCCCCGTGTGGCTGCAGGGCCTCAGGAAGCCATTATTGTTTTACAGAGTTTTCTGAACTCAATCTGAGGGCCGTAAAGACGCCGCGGCGCTGCTCGGCACGCGGCGTCTCATGTCGTCACATCTGCAGTTCACACACACACACACACACACACACACACACACACACAGTCAGCTGCAGATGTTTCAGCTTGCTGCTCCAACAATCAGCTTCCTGTCTCTGCTGGCACCGCCTCCTGTCTGTCGGAGTCATCAGGTTCCTGGCCCCGGCGGGCCGGTTTGAGCGGGGAGGGGGGGGGGGTTGGTTCTGATTAAGTGATGTGTTTTGGACCAGCTGGTTGGTTCAGATTCAGGCTTTTGTTTGAAACTCAGGAAAATCTCCATGAGAGCAGAAACACAGGAACAGGCTGCAGTGTGCTCGCTGACCAGCGGGGGCGCTGCAGAGCTCCTCACCAGCACAGCCTCTGTTAAAATGGCCGCTGCGCTCAGCAGGTGTTTCAAATGGATGAGGTCACCTGTAATGACGGGGGTCACGCTCGCCGCCCGTCAAGGGACTGAGGCCTTCCTGAAAGAATGCCAGAGGAATCCTGGAGGCGGAGCCGCTGCATTATGTAACGCGGTCTGATGGATAGCAGCTCTGCAGCTCAAGGACAAACGTCCCCTCACTTCCTCCCCACGGCCCACGTTTCCCTCCTCTGGTTTACATTTTCAGCCTGTCAAACGTTTACGTTCCTCAGACGTCTGTGAGCGGCGCTCAGTCGGCCTGTAAAAGAGCCGTACAAACAAACAGATTAAAGCCACACGCTGCAGGTCACATGACCTCCCTGTAAACACGAGAGTGACCTTTGACCCCACACGCTGAGCTAAATGCTAGTCACATTTAGCATGCTAGCGTCAGCCTGAGATGATCTGAGCAGGAGCTGGACGTCTCTGTGAAACACATTAAGAGGAGGAAGCGGCCACCATCAATCCAGCAGCTCATCGCCTCAGGACGGTCCAGGGTTTCCCTCATCCTGTCCTCCACGTCCCCTTCAAGTGAGGGGAATCCCAGACGAGGGACAGTCATCCATCAGAGACACTCCGCAGAGACGGAAACGTTCAGAGTGCGTTTCAGAGTGACGAGACTGCAGGCAACCCGCCGCCATCATGCCGCCATGATGTCACACTGAGCCTCTCTGCTGTTACGTAACGCTGGACCTTCAGCTCCTCCATGTGTTTCTCTCACACATCACTTCCTGACTTTAACTGGTTTCAGGACAGACTTCACCTCATCTGGAGTCAGAGACGTTACTGTACACAAACGCAAAGAAACGCAAAGAAACACAAAGAAACGCAAAGAAACGCAAAGAAACAAGCACCGCGCGCGCGCGTGTGTGTGTGTGTGTGTCTGTGTCTGTGTGTGTGTCTCCATACACTGTCCTGGTTCCACTGAGCGCGCTCAGTCTTATGTAACGCTCTGTTCCTGGATCAATTTTCCCCTCAGCTCAAACAGCTCAGCGGTTGCCGTGGCGACGGAGCGTGAAGCTTCACTCTGTGGTTTCAGACGTGGAAAAGTGATGTCATCGAAGGACAGGCCGGCGTGGAGCCTCAAAACCTCAGTCGCCATTTTTAACACAAGTCACACAGAGCTGGATACAGCACAATGCATGATGGGAAGGCTCTTCATCCACTGAAGGGAAGCAGTGAAGCTTCTCAATCAATCAATCAATCAATCAATGATCAATAAACAAAAAATACTCAAAGGGGATCAGAGCCTCACCTCCATCAGGTGGCTGCTCTGCACCTGCCTCCAAACAGGAAGTGATGTCATCAGGGATTCGACCAGTTTTAATCTTCTGACTTTTCTCTTTCGTCACTTTTACTGTGGAACGATAACTTTATTAAAGAGACTGAAAAGTCATTTTAACTTAAAGTCATTCAGTTTCGGGCGTTACGTCGAACTGACAAGCGCAACCATAGATATAAATATAGAATGCTATAGATGCCTTATGGCGGAGCCTTGAACGTCATCACAGGTCGGCCATCTTACCACAGGCAGAATCTGTGGAATCTGAAGTAAACTGATATATACATCTCTGTACAGGGTGGGGATTTAAAACATAGAGCCTTTCTTATAGCCTATTTGTAATAGGAAACATTAATCTACCTGTTTCAGAACATTATTTTTACATAATTATTCATAACAATGGAGTATCATTATTACATCTTTGATAACCCTTCAAACGTGTTTTTAATCTGTTTAAAATCAGCCAGCAGACGTCACAAAGTGGAGACCAAGGGCCGCATATGAAAGAGGTGGAGACAGGTTAAAAAAAGAATCAAAAGTCTTTATTGTGTAAAATCAGAAACAAACATTAATACATTCTTATGCTCCGGCTGTGTTTAAACGGCCCTCGCTCTATACTGACGGCCTTTACGCATGAACACAGCTGAAACGTGGCGGACTGACAGCGCTGCCGCTCAGTGAGCCTCCACGCGGCGCCCGGACGGGATGCTAACGGCAGCCATGTTTGGGTCAGGATGATTAGCATGTTAGCGCGTAGCACCAATCCAGGCCAGTCTACATTTTTACACAGTATGTAGTCAGCTACTATGCTATGCTATGTGGATATGATGGCTAGCTAAAGCAGGGACAGTTAGCTAGTGCTAGCTAGTTTCGTTTATTAGCTGATGAAGTAATACGCTAACTGTTAGCTAGCTACTGGAGATTAGCTGTTTGTTTTTGATGAATTAGATGCTGTTATCCACTCAGACTGTATTGTGCTACGTTATAGCTTCAAGCTAACATTAGCGAGTGTCCACAGTAACTTTATTCTTTTGGATTTTCATGGAAAATCCACAGAAAACTCAGAAGAACATCTGGTTAGCTAGCCAGATATTTCACAACATACATATGACGAGCGCCTGACGGACTGACCCTGGACCCGGATCAGGGCTGCTGAGCTCACATGGACAGAACGCCACGACCCGTTTTTACACAAGCTAACCCTGTTTTGTTTGAGTTTATTATGATGACATGAAGA
Source organism: Ambassis agassizii (assembly GCA_036025115.1). Taxonomy (NCBI): domain Eukaryota; kingdom Metazoa; phylum Chordata; class Actinopteri; family Ambassidae; genus Ambassis; species Ambassis agassizii. The sequence continues at coordinate 8,507 of JAVQJX010058391.1, forward strand.
TGTGCTCAATCAGAGCACCACACCACAGCAGCTAGCATGGTGAGGCTACAACGCACTGTTAGCATTAGCATGAGGCAGGAGGGAGAACTCTGAATCTGCACAAATGAAAAATCTCCATATACATATAAAAACGTTTCCGCTGTGCAAACTGCAACAGTGGAAACTCTGACTGACAAAGAACTGTGACCGTTTGATAAATAACATCTCACTCCGTATGAAAACACTGATCCAGGGAGCCAGCTTCCCTTCTGAACACAAACACACTGCAGCTGATAAATAGAAACGATGAGACGCGTTTGCTATACTTTAAACGCTCTCTTCCCTGACGACTATGACCTGTACATGTGTTTACAGCACTGATAACATGGAGGAGGGGGCTCCTGGTCCGGCAGGTTTAGGACCGCCCCCTCGGCGGAGGAAGCCCGTGAGCCAGAGGCCGTCTACCACTTGCCGGGGATGGGCGTCCCGCACTCGTACCATGAGACGTAGTTGACATGAGAGTGTCCTCCGATCTGTCCGAAGTGAACGGGCTCCTGACGCACGGCTCGGTAGAAACCTGGAACAGGAACCACAGTTTGAGCACCTTCCGGTCAGCTGACAGTCGTAAACAGAATGGGTCAGACAGTACCGGGTCTGGACGGGAGCTGGTCCGCTCTGAGCTGCCTGCCTGTCCGCCCGTCCAAGAAAGAGTCCACGAACTGACAGTGGTCCTCGCCAAAGCCGGTCTGGTCTCCAATGTTGTAGAATTTACCTGCAGTGTCACAGACGGGTCAGGTCAGCTGCTCGGGACACGGGGTCAGGGGTCAGGGGTCAGGGGTCTGGACTCACCGTTCAGCGAGTCACTCAGGTAGATTTTGTAGCGCAGCGAGTTGCAGAGCTGCACGCCGACAAACTTGCGGTACCAGGTCCTCTTCACGTACTGTTTGCCGTGGCAGTCAGAGTGTGAGTCCGTCTTAAAAGGGAACTGAGTCCAGATGGCGTCTTTTCCTACAGAGAAAGGTCTGCGGTTATTACAGAGCTTCACTGAGACCAGAACCAGGAGGACGGCGACGAGGGACGGACTCACCTGAAACGTTCTCGCTCACCCGAGGGTCCGCTAGAGAACAGAGAGGAAGAGCACAGTGAAACAGCAGTCAGACCAAAGGGATGTGGTTTATGAGGGTTCAGGTGCAGCAGTTCCATACCGGACTCAGTGTTGAAGGACACCGGGTCACTGGGAGGACCAGAGCCCAGCTCGTTCTTTGGCTTCACCTTAAACTCATAACTGCCAAATAGAAAGAGGAGAAAACAAACTCACCACAACATGATGACAAAAACACGCACCGGCCTCCAGGTGGAGCAGCTCACCTGCTCTCAGGTTTGAGGTTCTCCACCGCAGTGTGAGTTTGGTTGGTGGTCAGGATGGAGACCTGCTCGCCGTCTGGTCCTTTAGCGGTGGAGATGACTTCGTACTCTGAGGAGAGGACCACAGGGTGAAGCATCAGCTCGGCTAACGTTACTCGTGTTAAGCTAGGACCGTGTCTTGGTACCGGTGGTGTCATTGTCCGTCTTCTCCCAGTCGAGGATGACGAAGGACGGGCAGCCCTCCACCGTCACCACGGTGAGGTTGGAGGGTGCAGCCTTGGGCGGCGCCGTCACGTTGGCCTCGCCGCGGTCGTCCCCTGGGAAGTAGTTGAGGGAGGAGGTGATGGAGCACGGCTCGTCTGGCTTCTTGCCGGTTTGGTAGATGACGTGGGGCGCTGTGGGAGGAGCAGGCAGCGGCCGGTCAGTGTGCAGCGAGGGACTCGGTTCTGTGCGAGCTGATTGGACGGAGCGGCTTACCCACGTAACGCTTCTTCCCCATGGCGTCGAGGTCAGAGGTCGGCTGAGACTTGAAGAGGTCAGACTCCTCCCAGCTCTCCTGCCGAGGAGCTGAAAGAAGACAGAGACGAACATGAAGCCTGTTCTCAGCGCTGTGAGCTGGCTGGTGGAGGTGGGCGTACCGGCGGTTGTCGGGGAGACGGTCGTGGTCTTCCTCCGTTCCTGCTTGGTGGGCTTGGCGGTTGCCGCGGGGACCACCGGCTTCAGAACGGGCAGCTTGTCTGACTGCTTCAGATTGTTGACTTTGTCTGAGAAGGCATGAAGTGGAGAGTTAACAGCAGACAGGAAGCAGCTGCGCTTCCTCTTCTTCTTCTTCTTCTTCTGTGGTGGCGCTCACCTGTGTCTCCAGGTTTCCCCACCTGGTTCGGCTTCTTGTTAACATGAATGGACGGACGAGCAGGAGAGCCTGAAGTAAACACACACAGGCAGCGCTGTGAACATCAGCCTGGAACGTGTGTGTGTGTGTGTGTGTGTGTGTGTGCAGAGCCTGCAGCCAATTACACCCCCCGCCCCCCCCCCATATTTAAGCAGAAGCCAAAATTCTTCACAATCAAGGCGCTGACCGGTTCCAGAGCTACATGGAACCAGAGCAGAGGCAGAAACATGACAGATGATGGAGCGTGTAACACGAAACAGCACAGATGCATTCCTCTCAATCAGCTACACGTAAACATGGCCGCCGACGCTGCTCCAACCAAACATGGCCGCCGCTCTGCCCTCACAGCTCAGCACTAAATGAAACAAATACTGAGGTAATAAGCAAACAGCCGTTTTTCTAAACCTGCTTCAGTGTGTGCACCTCAGACAGACACTAAAACCACCACCAGCAGGAAGTAAACCGCCATCATGTGCTGCTGACACAAACAAACCTGCAGAAGCTGAAACACGTCAGACACAACATGGAGGACAGACTGATGGATGGATGGAGGGACGGACGGATGGATGAGAGATTAATGAACAAAATGGATGGAGACAGAAACACCAAGACGAGCTGCTGAGGATGCTGCGACTGAAGGGTTAATGATGGACACACAGACACACACAGACAAGGTCTGTTACCCAGTCCAGGTCGGGACCATAAGGCCGGTTTGGGCGGAGAAATGCCCCGGTGCGGCTGTCCGTTTACTGTAGGGAGAAAAGTGAAGGTTATGAAGGGAAGAAGGCCGACAGCAGACTGAGCTCCAGAAAGCACACAGTTAAACTACGACCTTCAATCAATCCAAACATCTGACAAAACCAACGAGAGGCCGAGCTAAAGCGTCAGGAGGTTCAGAGCCCAGCAGAGCTCTGAGCCGCGAGCCGCTTTCTACATCCAACACAAACACTCTCCACTTTTCAGTTTAGATTTGTGGACTTCCTGCAGGAGTGCAGAGGAAGCCTGGAGGAAAGAGGAAGTGATGAGAGAGGGATCAGGGAGGATTACCCCCGAGAATGCCGGAGGTCGGCGAGGAGCTACTGGATCTAGAAGAGGAGTGCGGCTGTCTGAAGCCGTTAGAGAAGGGAAAGAGGGGCTTTCTGGGTGCAGGTCTCAGGGATCCAGCGACTGAGCCGGCTGCTGGACTGAAGGGCTGCAGAGACGGCGAGAGATTTCTGTGGCTGCCGGGACCTAAAGAGGAGAGAGGAGCAGGCGGGGTTACAGTCCGTCTGCCTGCGCTGGCGGCGGAGAAGCAGCCTGAAGCAGCCCTGAGCGGCGCCGTTAGAGATGGAGCGCTGAGTGGATGGAGTGAATGGACGGATGATGACATCACGATGACATCACAATCTAAAGTCACGCAGCCATTGGCCGCAGCCATGACTGACAGATTGTCTGCATGCAGGATGGAATGTGTGCAGCCATTCCTGTGGACGGAAACAGGAAGCAGCAGCGGCAGCGGCACAGAGCAGCGCGTGAGGTCATTACCCCAGCCGTCAGCTTTGGCCCTCTCATTGGCCAGCGCCGATCTCAGCAGCGCCGATCTGTCCTGTGATTGGCCGAATGCTGTGTGGGGAAAAAGATGGTTGAAACACTGAAACAGCAGAGACGGACGACTTCCTGAAACAGGTTTCCATGGCAACAGTCTGAAAAGTGAGAGCTGTGAAACAGGTTGTAAACTTTCAATCGGCGTTCTGAAGAAGCTGTAAGTGAAGATTACCGGCAGGGTTATGAGGCTTCACAGGTGCTTTAGTGGGCGCCTGAGCAGGATGACCACGCAGCGCGTCGCCACCGGACCGAAATATAGTGACGGGGGAGGCGGTGAGGCGGAGCTGAGGGGCTCTGGTGGGCAGAAGAGAGGGGAGGGCCGGAGTGGGGGGGGCCGCCGGCGGGACCGTGTTTCTGTTGTCTGGGGCGAGAGAGGACAGAGCTGCTGTGACTGTGAAGGTTACGCTGCTGACGACTCTGCAGAACGACTTGTGGCGGGAAAAACCGACCACGTCTGCGTCTGAACCGTCTGACATGCAGGCCTGTCATGCAGTCTGACCAACACAGCCGAGGCTTCACGAAGCAAAGGGGACAGAGAGGAGGAGGAAGAGGAGGAAGAGGAGGAAGAGGAGAAGAGGAGGAGGAGGAGGAGGAGGAGGAAGAGAAGAGGAGGAGGAGAAGATGGCTGTCACATGACCTTCAGCAGCATGTCCGCCGCTGCTGTCGGGCTGCGGGGGGGAACTTACTCGTGGTCATCATCTCCTCACATGGACTTTCTAACTGGGCTCACGGCATGCTAACATGCAGCCAATCAGAGAGACACAGACCCCGCCCCCTCCCTTCAGCTGAAGCAGGTAAAGAGAAGACGCGTTACCGAGTGACACGTGAGGAAAAGTGGGCAGAGGGACATTTTCCGGCTGGACCTCAGGGGGCGCTGTGGGGAACAAAACGCTGCATTTATGAGAACAGGAAGAAGAAGAGGAAAAGGACAGAGAGGCGCCTGTGGAAGAAGAGGAAGATAATCACCAAAGGAGGTGCGTGGTGCTCCGGGGAAGGCGGGGTTTGTGAACATGGTGAAGCGAGATCGCGTCCCGTTGTGCAGAGCTGCGACACAGAAGCATTAATCGTCATTCAGGAACAGAAACGGAGAGAGAGAGAGACGGCTCAGTCAGTCAGGACTTACCAGGACGAGGCGGGAAGAGGCCGTGATGTTTCTGCAACAAAAGAACACAACATCAGAGACACCACAACAACAACATCACAACAACATCAGAGACACCACAACAGAGACACCACAACAACAACAACATCACAACAACAGAGACACAACAACAACAACAACAGAGACACAACAACAACAAC
>JAVQJX010058405.1:0-13464 GCA_036025115.1 Ambassis agassizii
AGCTGGAGAGGTGCCGGTTCACCTCCTGAGAGACTGCCGAGGTGCCCTTGAGCAAGGCACCGAACCCCCCACCTGCTCGGGGCATTGGCTGCCTGCACTGGCGCTGCCCCCACTCCCCCTTTCCTCCATGCATGTGCATGTACATTGGTGTGGTGTGTGATGTGTATGCATGACAAAAAGTGTAGGAGTGACTTGAATTTCCCTGTAAAGGGACTATAAAGGAATATAAAATAAAAATAAAATAAAAAAAAAGATATTATGCATGCTTAATAAAAACACAAAAATTGTAAATGTCCACAGGCTTCTGTTTGTCCCTCACGCATTTCATAACCTCCTCAGCATTGTTAGGACCAGGTGCTGCACATCATCTGACTGCTCTTTTACAATGCAGATGGAGAGCTACTGTTACTTCAAAAGCATTGTGTAATCAGAAACAACCTGGAAGCTGCATGACAATGAGAGCAGAACTGTGACGAGTGTGTGACAGTGAGTACCTTCCTGAACACTCCTGCACAGCATTGATGGGGAAGGGAGGTGAGACAACTGTTGTAGGACAAGGTGTGGACAAGGTGGACGTCGCCGTGTCCAAACCTGTGGAGGCTGAGTATGAAGAGGTCGTTGCCTCGTCCAGAGACGGGCTGCCCTTCAGGAAGAGCCTGTGGAGGAGAGAAAAGAGGGAAGACAAATTTACACACACTCATCAACAGAGGTCAATAAAAACAGTAACGTCATCCTACCTGCCAGGGCCGCGCATGTCCCTGATCTCCACATTGAGGAAGGGCAGGAAGGGGTTTCCACAGAAGGGACAGGTGGTGTTCAGGTTGGAGTCGTCTGCCGTCCAGCCGGCCATGATCTCTTCATCGTACACCAGGCAGTCGCACGTCTTACAGCGAGAACAGCTGGAAATCAGCAGCTGGAGAGAGACGACACACACACAGAGACAGAGCTACGTGAGCTAACAGTCATATCCTTATTTTACTGTTGGAGTTGTGCTTTACCTCCATGGCGTAGTTGTTAAAGATGCTGGTGTTGCTGGTGTAGCGTGAAGAGCTGAGGTCCGACTTGTCTGGCAGAGGAAAGCCAGGCGGAGAGACGACACATCCTGTAAAAGAGTGAGGTCAGAGGTCACTGAATACAACTGTACATTCTCTGTCTTTTTTCTCTGGAGTGAGGTGGTGCCTACCCGGGTACAAAGATGTGGGTCTACTGTGATTGAAGCCTGCAGAGGGGCTGTCCTGCTTGCTGCGTAGGGGGCTGGGTCTGGGGCTTCTGCGGGGCCTCGTGGGGCCATTCCTCTGAGGCGACACCACAGAGTACTCAGACTCCCCACAGTCTCCTTCATCCAGCAGGGAGGAGCAGTCCGGATCTCCGACACCAAGCGAGGACACACTCAGACGGTCACAGTGACCGTCCTGGATCAGAAGAGAGGTTTGTGGATGTTATTTATAAATGAAGCTGAATTGAACATTAAGTTGTTAAATTTTAAGGAGTAACCAGGAAAGAATAGGCCACAAGATGGCAGCAGTGCTCAAACATTGGAGAGAAACTGACTTGCTTCAGTTGTAAAAAAAATTTTATGCAGGTTTACCAGCATCATAAAAACACAAATAAAACACAGATTAAGAATTTGTTCTGTAATCCTAAAAACAGCTACACTTCACAGTAAATACAGGTTGTGTGTGTCAATCTGTACCTTGGTCGGCGTGGTGTATGTGGCGAGACGTGAATACCAGCGGCTCGCCTTCTCCGCCACGCCCTTCCCAGCAGAAAACATGCTGGTCTTGAATACATCCAGCGTTGGTGTGAGCAGAGTGTCCAGAGCGAAGGAGGAGGAAGAGGGTGAAGGTGATGCCACACTCGTCCGGTCCCCCCTCTCCCTGTACGGGCTGGGTCGAGGGCTGGGGCTGGGGGTGGTGCTGGAGCTTCGGCGTGGAGGTGAGGACCACAGACGCTGCCGTGTGATAGGCTGTGAGGGAGAGGGCGGATGGAAGGTGCGGGAGCGTGGTACCCCGGTGGTCCTGAGGGGGGAGCTATGAGGCAGACTGGATCTGCGAGGGGCAGAGTGTGGGGAGGGGTTGAGGAGGAGGGGGCTGGTGGGATCCTGAAGGTCCATACTGGGCGTGCGGCTGCTCAGCGGGCTCCCCATGTGGTTCATATAAAGCTCGATCTCCCTGGCCAGGTGCCTTCGAGCACTCGGTGTGCACGACTCATCCACCTCTGGGTACCGAGTCTCACTGTGCTGCTGGGATTGTGACTCTGCTGCCAGAAGGGACAGAGGATCGTAGCCCGTCTCGATGCCTGTGCGCTTCACAGCCCCTCTGGACATCATGGTGCTTATGCCGCCGTAGCTAGCACTGCGCTCTACAGCTTTCTTATGAGGCTTTGCATGTCGGGCTGGCTTGTCTAAATCCAGATCCTCAAAATCAAAGATGGCTTCTGTAGTGCTCCTGTCCTCGTCACTGGAGTCCTGCCCCTCTGCCTCCTCTTCCTCCTCTCTGTGAGCATTACTCCTGGTAGAGCCTGCTTTGGCCGCTGTCCCCTCTACCCCACCGAGAACCAGTGAATGAGGCCTCTTATTTTTACTGAAGTTGGCACTGGTGAGGATTTTGGCATCTGCGCCCAGGTGTCCTGCGATCTTATCGGGGTCGGTTTCCCCCTGGCACATACCCAGGCCAAGGACAGTGGTACCGCTGCCGCTGCTGCCTACAGTGTCACCACTGAGGCGGCGGCTTCTGACGCCCTGCCAGTCGAGGGCCGAACCACTGCCACCGCTGCCCACCACCTCCTCCAGAGCGCTCTTATGTCTCCTGAGCAGACTGTTGGTGTGAACCTCACCGATTTCTTCCAGAGAAGAAGTGAAAAGGAGACCTGCGACATGGCCTGTAAGGGGGGGGGGGGAATTGGCATTTCTAGGGTTTCAGTCATCTGCAATGATTCTGTACATCTCAGAATACACCCACACAGTACCTGAGCTGACGGAGCTCTTGGGTTTACCGGCTGACTCGTCAAACGGATAGCTGCTGCGAACGATGCCACGGGGTTTGAAGGAACTGATCTCCAAGTCCAGCTGAGGGAGGCAGTCCTTACTTCCCTTTGCACTCTCCGTCTCCGACACTACAAACACAGAAATTATAATTTCAATGATTTTGCACAGCTTGATAAAATACCTCTGAAGGACAACTGAAACGCTTTGATGTTCATGAGAAACCAAAAAAAAGAAAGAAAGAAAGAATGAATCATCTCTGGAGCAGAAAGATCAAAGACAGAGGAAGAGGAGGAAATCCCAGGTGGGTACAGAGGTAGGCAGAAACATCCGATCAGATCAGACAGACTACTGACAGGAGCTGCAGTCGCTCTCCTTCTTGTCATCCTTGTCCGGGGCGGAGTCCTGGGTGGCGGCGTCTCCTCTCCGAACCTCTTCTTTGGACAGGGAGTTATAACCCAAATCTGACTGATCTCCTGCAGAGAGAAGGACAGAACAGATGAGACATGGTAAAGTGTGAGAGTCACAACCCTTCTATTACAGTATCTGCATTTGGTGTAAAAAGTAGATCTACTGTAGCTCTACGCTGCATTAGGAGGAGTAAATGAAACATACATAAGAGATAAAACTACTGAGCAGTTTCTTCTCTTTCATCATGTCAGTTCTGGGAGACACAGCGTTGTTCCGGGGAGAAGACAGAAAAAGCAGCTAAGCTGTGCTGGATAAAGAAATCCTCTTCAGGGCACACATGGATCTACACTTACTATGAGAAAGTAAACTGTGTTTTTTCCACAGCTGCTAATGAATTTGCCTACTGAGACTTGAGGCCGACTCTTCCAACTTTGCTGCGTCTCCAGGCAACCAGCTGTCTGATGAGTTTCTCTTCTCTTTCATCCTTCCAGTGAACCTCACTGGCCGTCATCTCTAAATAAACCATGAGGCTGCGCAGCTTGGCTGTTCTACAGTACAGACTGTCTTCAAACTGACGGCAAAGTGACGAAGCTCATTGCAGGGCTGTAATAATCGATGAAGTGCACATCCAAGTCTCACCCGCCTGCTGAGTTGTGGGCCTCGGTCTATCTGCGCACAAGGCGAGGCCTCCCGCTGCGCAGCCATCTCCATGATTAAAATTATATCCGTAATCAAAAAGAATGTGCCTCTGGGTAATTACTTGGCATAATTGACAATAACAAATCACTTGGTGGTGAAACGAGAGAAGAAAGGAGGAAGAGGAGAGAAGCAGAGACGAGGACAGACAGAGGAGGTGAGATCACAGAGGCAGACACAATGAGAGGGCTGAAGGAGAAGAAGAAAATAAAGATGATGCAGAGACAGAGAGGTTTACCTGGGTGGAGGGTGGCTTCTCTGAGCTCATAGCCCCCACAGTGTGAGTGGGCCACCAGGACCCTGGAGCCCACACCGCTGCCACCACGGCCGGCTGCATGCAAGGGCAACACGGGCAGGGCCAGAGTGAAAGGGCAGGGTTAGGGACAGAGCAGAGCAGAAACCACAGCCGCAAAACCAGGAAGAGAGATTATGAGGTGATAAAACAGGCAGCGGAGGGACAGAGGTGTGACAAGGAAGACAATGAGGAAGGAGGATTTTTAAAAAAAAAAGAAAAGAAAGAAGAAATCATTGAGAAAGAAGAAGAAAAAAAGATGGCTGCCTGTGAATGATGGAGTCACGTGACAACCATTTGAAGTGTACCTGTGCTAGATCTATCGTCAGTGGGGTCTACTTTGGAGGTATAGGGGCCATGCTCAGCCAGGTTAGTGTCGGCAGAGCTATCCAGGCTGCCGTGACTCACAGCGTCCAGGTCGCTGCCATCTGCCCAAAAACACACCGGTTGTTTATTGATTTATTTTCAATCTTTCAATGTCGATAAAGAAAAACAAGAAAAGCTGAGATTTTTTTAACAGTGTCCTGATGTGAAACTGTGTTGGCAGGTTAATATTTAATTCTAATTGATTCATTCTCATCAGTGCACATCAGTGTTATAAATATAAACTGCAGGTTGTTTGTCTCTTTCAAACCGAATCAGACCTGCTGAACACAAAGCTGGTAACAGGGAGTATCTTAAAAAAGCAGGGATTAGCAGGACGGGGATTAGCATGCGCTGGGTGTGCAGGTGTTCACAGGCATGCAGAGGAGTTAAATCACATGTTTTTCTTTTATAGTTTTACAGTTTTTAAGACAGAGAAATGTATTTTTAGAAACTCTGTGGATGTGAAGCCCACATCTGCTTTTAGAATGTGTTGTTCAGAGTTTTAAAGCATATAGATGAGATATTGTTTATTGAAAGATAAAAGAATTGGCAGTGATGTGTTAGCTCAGTGGCTATCTGGCTAACATACTGTAGGTCAACAATGCATGCATCAAAATAAGTTGTGTGAATGCTACCAATTCATTTTAAACTGTGTCCCAACTGTGAACCTAAAAATCCCATGATCTGACATAAAAAGAAGCACTACATGCTAGCACTATTAGCATTTAGCCCAGCACACTGCATTGTTTTGTTATTGTTGGATAATGCTGATGAATCAGGATGTGACATGTCCACTGTTAGAAATGTGAACACTAACAAACCCAAAAATCAAAACGAAAAATAAAGTGCAGAGCATCACTCATCACAGTTACCTGACAGAGGGCTCTGGGTGAGCGGAGCGTGGCGCCGTAGCGCCCGTTTGAACTGTGCCACACCCAGGATGACATTTCTCAGCTTCATCCACAGAAAGTATCCTCCTCTAGTGCTGGACGGCCACGTGCTCTCTAACACCGCCTGGACAGGAAGCAGATGAAGAAGAAGAGGAGAATGAGGAGGCTTAATATCTATCAAAGGTTTATGGGAACTCACCATAAAATGTTCTTATTATTTGCCTCCTCAATAAATTATTAAACATGAAGAGAATATTGTGCGAAGACTTTCAAATGAGGCAGAGAAACCAACAATGCTCTAATCTCTGCTCCGTATGAATACATTTTTTATCAAAGGCTTTAACTGCGATGAGAGATCCACAGCACTGCAGCTGCTAGGGGAGGTTTGAGTCATGTTTGACACTCTCTGTCTGCCCCCAAAAATAAACTTCAGAAGTCACCTGAGAGAAGAACATGATCAGTACGCTGCTGAACAGAAACTCTGAAGATTTGGATGAAAAACAGCTGCTCCGCTAAAGTTATTGACAGTAAGACAAACTGAAGCTTAACCAGAGTCAGAGTGAGGGCTGCAGGATGGTGAAACCAAGACTTCAAACACCTTGATATCAATCCAGTAAACATGAAGCTACATCCAGGACATGGTTAGCTTAGCCTAAGCTAGCTGAGAAAAAAAAACAACTTCAGATTAACACCTCTGGAGCTTGTCATTAACACATTACAGTACAGCATATCACCTGCTAAGTTCAGCTTTATATTTAGTCCAGCACATAACAACTAGTGTCGTGTTTACATATATAATGTGTGACTTTGTAAAGGTGCTTTACACACCTAAAGAGCTTCATATTGTCTCACGATGTGAAATGAGCAGAGATATAATAAAAAACTTTTAACCTTCTGCAGAATCACTAAAAGGTTGACAAACATTTTTAAAATATTTTTTTATATGTTACAGTTTCAGGGAGTTAAAAGTATGAAATTAATGTGAGAATGAATGCCAGACAGACACACAAAGAAAAAACACCAGAACAGCAGCTGCAGAGCAAACACAGAGGAATCACCCTTGAGCTTTGTGCTGGATAAAATAAGATCGTCTGAGGCGTCAAAACGCGCCACAGTAACCTTTACCGTGGCCTTGTCTCCAGACAACCTGCTCCCACATCACACAATTTACTTTTATGCTCCCCTGGACTCCCAGATCAGGGACAGGTTGTGGTGATAACAGGACTACGATTCATCCTGACACCTGTGATCGCGCCGTACAACCTTTAGGTGTTTCTGTTCAGCTGAAAACCGCCTCATAACTACTAACCAGAGGGGTCATGAGTCCATCTAAATGTCCATCTTCCCTGAAATCATATCTAATAATGACACCTGCAGATACTTTCTCCTGTACACAGCAGTGAGTTTTATATATTAGCCTGACAGTCTCACTTGTACAGCAGCCAGGTCTGCAGACTTTTACTGCTGCTCTGCCTCAGTCATCCATCACCACTGGATGGAAACAGGAGTATCCCATTGGGCATGGTCTTCTCTGAGATATGTTTGTAAGACATTTGTCCAGGGTGTGTTCATGCATTAATCAAAACACCTAAACATCCCAAGGCAACGGGAAATTTCTGCAGCACAAACATATTTATTAGGGGGCCAGAAAGAGCTGCATTCTGTATCCTTCTTCACATGCTGTTTGCGTGACAGTCTATCATGAGCTAAAGCAGATGAACCAATCACAGAAGAGGATATAAGCTGCTAAGGAGCTGTTTGGTAGCTAGCGATTAGCATGTGTGTAGAAGATTTCTTCACATTTCTAAGAAAGATCAGAGGATAAAGACTTTTACTAAAGACAATAATAGCAACACACATGCTGTACCTTGTTATAGTAGCCGTATGTTATAGCATTGGGGTGGACTCCAGCCTTTTTCATCTCAAAGAGGACCCTCACTGCCAGGACAGGCTGGCCATACTGTCCACAGAGCTGCATCAGGACCCGGTAACAGACCTGCATATGCGTGCATGTTTTACTGTTTTATAACAGTCATATAAAAAATAAAATAAAAATCTCAGTGTGTGTACCTCATCAGGTGGCTGTAACTTCTTTGCCTGCATCTTCCTGAGGACATCGTAGGCTGTGCGAAGCGCTCGCACCTTGGAGTGGCACACTTTAACATACGCTGGCAGACAGATGAACCACAGGCCGTAGCAGTGACGGAGCAGGCACTTGGACCACAGCTGAGGAACGGAGGAGTATTTCTTGGCTATTTTCTGGGCTGTTTTGATCTCCTGTGGATGGAAAAGGTACAAATGTAAGGCACTATAAAAGTGGGATGATAACTCTGGAGGTGAATTGCATCACAGTGGTGTTGCCGTTTCAAAGTCTCCTTTAAAAAGCTTCTGAGAAATGTGTTCCTTTTTGCAACAGGTGGATCCTCTGCAAGCTTATTAACAGCCAAAGAGTGCAGTTTAAATCAACTGTGGCTGTGGAGGTTGCTATGCAACAGGCGCAGCATGTCATGACTGTTGATGCAAAAAGGAAAACATCCACACACTCATCCTCAGGCCCATTTAACAACAGTTAGAGGCAGCCTCTGAACTTACACACACTGAATTTCTGTGTCTTATAAATCACATGACAGCAGTGAGTTACTGCTGCACTGCTGACCTGCTTGGTGCGTCTAAACATAGGGGCAGGGCTGGTGGGGCAGCTGTGCCTGGCAGCGAGGTGGGAGAAGGGCGTCCGCAGGCCCTCCACGGGGTCAAACAGGTCAAGACTTAACACAGGGAAACCGTCATACCTGATGAAGAGCACATCACATTCCTCTTAGTGTTTACATGCATGCTGAGTGGGTCGTAAATTCTTAACATCACCAAAAAAATGTCTGCAGGTCTCTGATTTTAGAAGTTACATTAATAAGCTGCTTTTTCTACAAGAAGTGCTGATCATATTGATGCATCCAAAAAAACACTGTCACTCCTGTAAACACCCTCCTGTAAGGCTGTGTAAGGGGGACACGTAAACCTGTAGCACAGTGGATGTTCCTCCCCCTCAGGCAGAGGAGGCAGCTCTGGAGGTGTGATGAAGACTGTGTGCTCGCTGCGCTGGGATTCATCAATCTCTATCAGCCTGGCCTCCTCCGGCCTGTCGCCGTCCACCTGCAGCACAAACATGAGCAGAGATGTGACCCTCCATTTATCACACACATTATGCTCTTTAATCATAAAGATTTCAGTGTTTGTATAGGTGTGTTTTGGCAAGAAAAAAAATTCTTTCAGTATCATTTTCAAACAGCTTTGTAGCTGTCATCCTGATGGGAGCGAGGAGGGAGGATGACAGCAGGTGACCTAGTTTTCCCCCCCGAGTGAACATGCTTTTCCTTTTTTCACGCTCACACTCCACCTTCTCTGCAGTCAAAAGGTGACAGTGTGACTGTAATCACAGTAGACCCACATTCCAACATCCAAACAGATCCTGAGCTCTAACATAATAAAACCTGCCACATGATCAACACAGCTGATTCTGATCCAGTCACCAAAACATTTGCCTTATTGCAAAATTAAACTGAATTTCCGCTCGGGGATCAATAAAGCACCTATCTGAAGAAATGAACTGAACACTAGAAAACAGCAGATACTTTTGTCTATCACGAGCTAACTCTAAGGAATAATGAAAATTCAGCTGCTTGACGAGGTGAAAATTTCAGAGATGTAAAATAAAGAAGTAGATCTGTACTTTACTGGAGTATAATTTTGTTCTCCTACTTCTACTTTTACTTCACGATGACTTGAATACTTTTACTCAGATACATTTTTTATGAGCAGCGTAGTTACTTGTTACTTTGTGCACAGACACACTGACGGCCATGGGCGTCTGTTTGAGGCTACGTTAAGTTGTGTTCTGACTGACACACTGTGAGAACAGCTGACAAACCTCCAACCAGCGACACACTGAAGCAGAGCCTCCATCACAGTGACAGCATCTCTGTCAGAGCACTGCGGCCCCACAGTGACTACAAGCAGCTTTGATGAAGCTGGTTTCTCATTGGCTCATCAAGCTGCCTCAGTTTGCTGCAGACTGAACCACTGAACTACATGGACACAAGTCTGGACTGTAAAGACACTGAGCAGCTTCATTACTTGTACTTTCACTTTTCATACTTGTGTACAATACAAAAAATACTGAATACTTTTATACTTCTACTTGAGTATGGTGCTTAAAGAAGACTTCTACTTCTACTCAGATAGTTTTTTGGTACTGAGTATCTGTACTTTTACTCAAGTATGGCTCTCTTTTTACATCTCTAGAAAATGTAAATTATCAGTTAAACACAGTTTAAATAAGTCACTGTATTGCTTTTATTTACATTTATCTGATGCCCTTGCTGTCTTGTCTGTCTCAGAGGTTCAGATTTTCTATGAAGCACCTAAAGACATTTTTAATTGTAAAGGATGCTATTTAAATAAAATGAAATTAAATAGTTTGTCATCACTTGTATTTGACTCAAAAAAAAGATTCCACTGATGTGTGACTTTCATGTGAGAAAATAAAACAGCTTTGACTGATTAATGATTTAAATCCAAAGAAGGCAGACCGATAGGTGAATTATCCAGTCAGAGTGAGTCCACTGTATAAATCTAAATCTGCATATTGAGGGAGGCAGGTCAGTGTGAGCAGCATGTTTCTGTAGAGATGAATGGTTTGGATTTTTTTTTTCCACAACAGTTAATCTACTCCACCCTTGGATAATGAATAAATCAGCCGTACTAAATCAGTGCACTCTTCAGCTAAATAAATAAATTCATACATGGCAAGTCTGCTCAGTGGGAGCATGAAATTACTGTAAAGTTGGATTTCTGTGAGCTTTATGGAGAAGATAACAGCGTATTGCTGCTCACTGGTGGAGAAAAGCGCTCTGACTTTTACCAAAAAAAGTATCAGTGACATTTGGAGTTACTGCCGCGTCAGTGGGGTGAACAGATAAGACCTGAAGGGAAGCAGGAGGTCTGAGCTTTAAGGTGGATATATATATATAAAAAAAGCATCATAAATTAAAAGGTGCTTTAAGACAGACTTTAGCACTGCCGGCTCTGGTTTTATTCATGCTGCACAGAAAGAAGGTGAAGCACTTAAAGTTCATAATTTAGCCTCGTTAGCATGGTGGTAATTAAAGTTAGATAACATGAGGCAGCAGCGTGTGGGAGTGTCTGTGAATTTAACACAAAAGCTTTCATTACTCTTTAGTCTAATAAAGCCTTACATGATGGTCTGTGTGCACATTTTAAAACCAGTGTGCCAACTGATTCAAAAGACCTTCAAGAAAAAAGGGTTATTTTGGCACAAGAGCTGCAATATAATAAGAGTATTTGGCTCGACTGGTTTTAGAGCAAGACATGCTGCCATCCAGATGACGCATTTGTTCGGGTTCAATGTACAAATACAATGGCATGGATCCAAAGTGAAAGAGTTTGGCTTGTTGTTGAGGCTCTGAACTGCTGGAAATCTGAAATCAAATTACATTTTATGTCGAGAAATCCCCAAAGAGGAGACACAAGAAGCCTTCAGGTTATCAAGTTGTAGTTTTTCCACCTTTGAAGTGTATAAAAGCCATCTAAGAACACACCTTGAACTGACAGTAGTTCCTTTTACAGGACACGGATGGTTTGAACTTGTCGTGGTTCAGCTTTGTAGAGGATATATTCCCATTTACATTTCTATAAAGTCGGCATTTAAGTTAAGAAATGATTGTATGATTACTCTGTGTGAATCTGCACTTTGTTCCCTCAGGGATCAATACATTTGAACCTTATCTTTCTGGATGGAGCTGCTGTGTGTGTGTGGGTGGAATGATGCAGCGTGCTTCATCTCTCTACAGAACAGATGATATAATACAGCTACAGTGTGAGAGAGAGAGAGAGAGAGAGAGCAGGGGGAGACCTGGGCTTTGCTGGCAGTTTGGTAACACAGGAAGAGGGGAGATGAAATACACTCCCACTGTGTCTCAATTACAGCCTGAACACAGACACACACACACACACACACACACACACACACACACACACACACACACACACACACACACACAGGTAACACAAGCACAATGGCAAACTCTATTTCAGAGTCACTTACAAAAGCCACCAGGAAAAAGCAGCCACCCACAGACGTGATGTGACTTTAAGCCTGCACAAATACACAAACTTTAACCTTCAACAAACAAACACAGCCTGAAAGAAGAACTATGAGCACAACAGCTCCAAACTCTCCCAGCGGAGCAGCAGCAACAGCCTCTCTCTCTCTCTCTGAAGGCTTCACACTGTCAGTCACTGCAGAAATCACTGAAGCGCCAAAAAACCCCTTACTCACCACACGCATGAAAAATTAAGAGCAGAAAAGTATGCATGTGGATTTTCACTCACTATCATGAAACAAATCGCGGCAGCAGCAAATCTAACGTGGACTCAGAATATTAAAGTGTTCATAGCTTGAATTAAAGAATGTTTTCTGTCTGCAGGGACTTCACACCCCCATCTAGAAACACAATGTGCCAGGAACAGGTGAGTATAATAACAGACTTACCTTGCCACCTTTGTCTGCACTCCGCTCTGAACTGTAAAGCTGCTCGGAGATGGAGGCAGGAAGGAAAAGAGAAGGAGAAATTGGAAAGTAGAAAGAAGACAGAGGGGGAGCAGCACTGAGGAAACTCGTGCAAAATTAACAGAATGTTTTTATGAGAAACTTAAAAAGCTCACTTTGTCCACACAGTCGTCAAAGAAGGCCAGACTGGCGTCTTTGTCGCTGACAAACGAGCACTCCTCAATGAAGCGGATGAACATCTGGGTCTTGGTCATTAGAGAGTAGAACTTCTGGTGGGAGCGGTCGCGGCTCTTCAGGAACCCTGAGGGGGGATAAATGTTTTATGTTTAAAAATTATCATATGGCTCAGATTCTTCTTCTTCTTCTTTTTACACAGCTTCAAAAAAAAAAGAAAGACGATGTCTGATTCTGTGGTTAAAGAATCCATTATTCCATAAAAGCTTTCCATTTGTCTTCCTTTGGATAATGCATGCCACAATGTTATTAGTATAATGGTCAATTTGGGATGTACAACAATGTGGTGAAAAGCTTCCTTAATAGATGCTGAAAGCTGCTTAAGACCCTGCTGCTGCTGCTGCTGCTGCTGCTGCTGGATGGATGGAGGGTTGTTGGCTCGCAGCGCAGAGCTGGAAGCCAGACACTTCCTGCAGCTGATAAATATTTTAACCCTGACATCGGCCACTTGTAGCCTGAATGGTCATCAGTGGATTCTGAACAAACATCCCCTCTGTAGCTGCACTAAGTTCTGTTCATTTTAAATAAAGACTAAACTAAATAATTGTTAATAAACAAAAAACACTTGACTCAAAATATGGACACATTTAAAGAAGATCTGAGGCACAAAAAGACTAAATTAATGAATATGAACATTTTGTCTGTACTGTTGTTGTCGTTGGTGAGTTCAGTTTGTTATATGAACATTATTCCAGAGTCTCTACGTCGAGTAATATGAGTTCCAGGTGGTGGAACCATCCACTTCTATTATATTGAAGAGGAGAAAGAAGTGAGAAAAACTCTGCAGCTCACAGCAAAACAACCTCCAAAGAATCAAACCATTAATCAGGTCTGATAGTTAAGATAGTAACCACCACCAGCTGACAAAGCTGTCAAACCTGAAGTCCCTTCATGGCTTTAAACGCATTAAAATTCATAACAGCATTTAAATCAGAGCAGAATAAATCTATGAAGAGACTCGCAGCATCTTTGTATTAATCATCAGCTCATAAACGCAGACATAAATGAT